>JAXRKP010001702.1:75000-95000 GCA_037039925.1 Doris montereyensis | reverse complement strand
ACCTTCATGTATGGCCCATAGGCTCCAAGCTTATCCCGATGTCTATAGCGTGAAGCAGAACGGGTGATAACAATCACGTCGTGGTCAGGACACTGTTTTTACTCTCAAGCTAGTGCTTGTAACCATTTGTACCAGGGTAAAGTGGGGGATGCATGGTAAGTGTCTATCTCAAAGGAATACAATTTCGAAAGTAGATTTGCTAGGATTTGAACCCGAGATCTCATGATCCCCAGTCCATTAGCCTAACCGCTCGATCACCAATGTTCATACATGTACTATCTTAAATAATCTATAACTACAGAGAATGCACAGAGTGCCTTCACATAATATATTTTTTTGGCCTGATAAGTTTTAAAGGTCATGGCAAAGGGAGAGAAGCACTGATTCCCTCAGCACTCATTCAATAATGGGAGGTGAAGACAATAAATATATGGACATGGTCATTGTCATGGGGGATGTGTGATGTCAGTGGAGGTAGGGGGTTGGAAAATAAATACATTGTCATGGGGGATGTGTGATGTCAGTGGAGGTAGGGGGTTGGAAAATAAATACATTGTCATGGGAGATGTGTGATGTCAGTGGAGGTTGGAAAATAAATACATTGTCATGGGAGATGTGTGATGTCAGTTGAGGTAGGGGTTGGAAAATACATTGTCATGGGATGTGTGATGTCATTGGAGGTAGGGGGTTGGACAATAAATACATTGTCATGGGGGATGTGTGATGTCAGTGGAGGCTGGAGGTTGGAAAATAAATACATTGTCATGGGGGATGTGTGATGTCAGTGGAGGTAGGGGGTCTGAAAATAAATACATTGTCATGGGGGATGTGTGATGTCAGTGGAGGTAGGGGTTGGACAATAAATACATTGTCATGGGGGATGATGTCAGATGTCAGTCATGAGGTGGAGGAGGTTGGAAAATAAATACATTGTCATGGGGGATGTCAGTGGATAGGGGTCTGAAAATAAATACATTGTCATGGGAGATGTGTGATGTCAGTTGAGTAGGGGTTGGAAAATAAATACATTGTCATGGGGGATGTGTGATGTCAGTGGAGGTAGGGGGTTGGAAAATAAATACATTGTCATGGGAGATGTGTGATGTCAGTGGAGGTAGGGGGTTGGAAAATAAATACATTGTCATGGGAGATGTGTGATGTCAGTGGAAGTAGGGGTGGACGTAAGTGGAGAGGAGCATTTGGCGTTGTTTTCAAATTTTGAATTTGCATTTGTTTAGTGTTTTTTTTACCATTGCGTGAGTTTATTAGGCATTTGTTTTTATTGAAAGGAAAAGGGAGAGAAATTTGTTCATAATTTTGTATGTGAATGATATACTTTCACTAGTTGCCATAAAATCGTTTTATGTGAATGATATGCTTGCAGAAGTTGCCATAAAACCGTTTTATGTGAATGATATACTTGCACTAGTTGCCATAAAACCGTTTTTATGCATTTTGAATTTATTCTTAAGGCGACAATGTGAGAATGTTAATGACGACAGTGTGGGAGAATAATGTTAATGACGACAATGTGGGAAATGTTAATGACGACAATGTGGGAGAATGTTAATGACGACAATGTGGGAGAATGTTAATGACGACAGTGTGGGAGAATGTTAATGACGACAGTGTGGGAGAATGTTAATGACGACAATGTGGGAGAATGTTAATGACGACAATGTGGGAGAATGTTAATGACGACAATGTGGGAGAATGTTAATGACGACAATGTGGGAGAATGTTAATGACGACAATGTGGGAGAATGTTAATGACGACAATGTGGGAGAATGTTAATGACGACAATGTGGGAGAATGTTAATGACGACAATGTGGGAGAATGTTAAATGTTAATGACGACAATGTGGGAGAATGTTAATGACGACAATGTGGGAGAATGTTAAAGACGACAATGTGGGAGAATGGTAATGACGACAATGTGGGGAATGTTAATGACGACAATGTGGAGAATGTTAATGACGACAATGTGGAGAATGTTAAAGACGACAATGTTGTTAATGACGACAATGTGGGAGAATGTTAATGACGACAATGTGAGGAATGTTAATGACGACAATGTGCACGAATGTTAGTGTGCTGTTAATGACGACGTGGGGAATGTTAATGACTGCCAACTAATGACACAATAACAGCACACTTCAACGGTTGTTCTAATGAGATAAACAACAATCACAACTATGAAAATATGAATGTGGAAAATCTCAACTATGGAAATATAAATGGTAGAAAATCCCAACTATGGAAATGTATGAATATAGAAAATCCCAACTATGAAACTATGAATGTAGAAAAATGACCAATATGGAAATATGAATATAGAAAATCCAACTACAACTATGAAACTATGAATGAGATAAAAAATCCCAACTATGGAAATATGAATATAGAAAATCCCAACTATGAAACTATGAATGTAGAAAATCCCAATATGGAAATATGAATGTAGAAAATCCCAACTATGGAAATATGAATGTAGAAAATCCCAATATGGAAATATGAATGTAGAAAATCCCAACTATGGAAATATGAATGTAGAAAATCCCAATATGGAAATATGAATGTAGAAAAATCCCAATATGGAAATATGAACGTAGAAAATCCCAACTATGGAAATATGAATGTAGAAAATCCCAATATGGAAATATGAATGTAGAAAATCCCAACTATGAAAATATGAATGTAGAAAATCCCAACTATGGAAATATGAATGTAGAAAATCCCAATATGGAAATATGAATGTAGAAAATCCCAACTATGGAAATATGAATGTAGAAAATCCCAACTATGGAAATATGAATGTAGAAAATCCCAACTATGGAAATAAGAATGTACATGTATATACCGCATCATGTAATACAGAACCGCGAAACGTTCAGTCACTGCGCGGTTTGCAAGCCTTTTTTTGGCGTTTGAGAATCTGATTGGCAGTTATATTTGAAACTGAGAGTTTTCGCCCAATCAGAGTTCATTGTACAAGGAGGGTTTGTAAGGCGGCTGATGAGTGAACGCCAATGTGCTCGCCCCTTACACAGCTAATGTTCTTACTTGAATCGCATCATTTGCTGAGCATGACGTCATTGACGTGACAATTTTTAATGTGTGTTGTTATTTTTGTTGTTGTTTTTAAGTGATTTCATTATCTTTGTTGAAAAATCAAACAATGAAATGTAATGTTTTCAGATACTTTTTTTGCAATGCCCGAAAGAGTATAAAATGTTGTTTTTATATATATATTATTATATTTGTTATTCTTCATCTGAAAATGAACATACATCGTAATTAATACCAAATGCAATGTATTATCATTTGATTCATTTCCCTCATTACATTATTATGTATTACATATTAAATGGACGTACCAAATAATTCACCTCAGTTTGAGTGACTAGATTACATTGGTCAAGAGATCAATGGGTGTGGTGGTTGTTTTTAAATTCAATCTGCAATAATTGAAACACCCAGGGATGCATGGAAAACCGAACATCTGCACGCCAAGCCACAGGCTGATTGAGTCACGTCCGTTGAACAGTTGAACGTTGGTGAACGTTTATGGTTAAACCAATAGGAGTAGTTCGATAAACTTGGAAAAAACTGAACTCTATTCTGTGGCAGTATGTTTGTTGGGGAGTCTCTATTCTGTGGCTATGTTTGTTTGGGGAGTCGGTGAAATCTATTCTGTGGCAGTGTGTTTGCTGGGGAGTCGGTGAAATCTATTCTGTGGCAGTGTGTTTGTTGGGGAGTCGGTGAAATCTATTCTGTGGCAGTGTGTTTGTTGGGGAGTCGGTGAAATCTATTCTGTGGCAGTGTGTTTGTTGGGGAGTCGGTGAAATCTATTCTGTGGCAGTGTGTTTGTTGGGGAGTCGGTGAGTAGCCTGTCATACCATTGCACACCAGCCCCCCCCCAAAAAAAAAAAAAAAATCACAAACGCGTCTAAAAATAGCCATCGGTTTCTCCAAGTTCGTCTAATTGCTCCACAACTTAGGGAAAAAGATAAAGAGAACGATTCCATTGATCTCTTGACTGCCATACATATGTCATGTTTGTATACTAAATGTCATTATGCATGCCACATACGTTTTTCATGATGTGCCAACTATTCATCCTCGTTTTCGTTTCGCATGAAAAATCACCGAATACATCTTTGCCCTTAATATCGTCTGTTTTATTTGGGAGGAAGAAAGGGTGAAAAGAGAGGATTAATCTTATATGAATATTTTTCCGTATTCGACAAACGCTTTCAGATACTAATGATTGGTGCGTATAATAATATGATCTTTTACGCCAACGTTGACTAGCCTGTAACAGTTGCTAAGGAAAGTGTAGACGCCCAGTGCCACTTCCTTTCCTTTTCATCCTAGCCTCTTCTAGTTTAGTCAGAGTAATGAACTGGCCTATAAATCTGAGACAGGGATTTTCTTGCTTGCCAGGATGGCTGCTGAAATGGCCCGCTCTTTTCGATTTCCAAACACCGCGTATTCTTTTACATGCGCCTAGGCACATGGGACCTCTTAGATAGGACTAGGCACATGGGACCTCCTAGATAGGACTAGGCACATGGGACTTCCTAGATAGGACTAGGCACATGGGACCTCCTAGATAGGACTAGGCACATGGGACCTCCTAGATAGGACTAGGCACATGGGACCTCCTAGATAGGACTAGGCACATGGGACCTCCTAGATAGGACTAGGCACATGGGACCTCCTAGATAGGACTAGGCACATGGGACCTCCTAGATAGGAATAGGCACATGGGACCTCCTAGATAGGACTAGGCACATGGGACCTCCTAGATAGGACTAGGCACATGGGACCTCCTAGATAGGACTAGGCACATGGGACCTCCTAGATAGGACTAGGCACATGGGACCTCCTAGATAGGACTAGGCACATGGGACCTCCTAGATAGGACTAGGCACATGGGACCTCCTAGATAGGACTAGGCACATGGGACCTCCTAGATAGGAATAGGCACATGGGACCTCCTAGATAGGACTAGGCACATGGGACCTCCTAGATAGGACTAGGCACATGGGACCTCTAGGCTACATGGGACCTCCTAGATAGGACTAGGCACATGGGACCTCCTAGATAGGACTAGGCACATGGGACCTCCTAGATAGGACTAGGCACATGGGACCTCCTAGATAGGAATAGGCACATGGGACCTCCTAGATTACCGTCTGTCTCCGATAGGACTAGGCACATGGGACCTCCTAGATTACCGTCTGTCTCCGATAGGACTAGACACATGGGACCTCCTAGATTACCGTCTGTCTCCGATAGGACTAGGCACATGGGACCTCCTAGATTACCGTCTGTCTCCGATAGGACTAGGCACATGGGACCTCCTAGATTACCGTCTGTCTCCGATAGGACTAGGCACATGGGACCTCCTAGATTACCGTCTGTCTCCGATAGGACTAGACACATGGGACCTCCTAGATTACCGTCTGTCTCCGATAGGACTAGACACATGGGACCTCCTAGATTACCGTCCGTCTCCGATAGGACTAGACACATGGGACCTCCTAGATTACCGTCTGTCTCCGATAGGACTAGACACATGGGACCTCCTAGATTACCGTCTGTCTCCGATAGGACTAGCCACTCATTTTTTTCTGTCTACCACAGGATAAGGGAGTACAAGTACCCCAAAAAACGGGTTTGAAATTCAAGCCTGCATGGCTGGGATTTGAACCCACGACCTTTGGCTTGGTATGCAAGTGCCCTACCTACTGAGCTATCCACTCCTCATTGGTGCATACAAAGTTGTTAATTTTTAGTTGTATTTTTTTTTTTTAAATGTACACTACATAAACCAATGATGAGGAAATTAGTTTCCTGCACGAGCCAGGTAAATGTCATTTCCATCGGTTTTCAGATATTGAGCTAGTCATCAATTCGATAAGACCTGCAAAGCAGCAATAAATAAATATGCTTCATTAATCAACAGATCTGTGCTTTGTTACAAGATTAATTCCTCATTTCTTTAGTCCTCACTATTTCAGCCCTCATTTGCCTGTCCTGATACTTTGCAAACCTGTTTACACTCAGTGATTGTCTTTTCTTTTACTTTTTCTCAAAGAGACTTTGCAAAGGGAATTGGTTATTTCATCTCTGTGCCTATATTTGACAAACAAAACCAACTTTGCAAATAAATAGACAAAGAAAAAAACATATGAAGGTCTTCAGTGTTCCTAAATGAATTTGTTATGTTTGTGTGTTTTGTTTGTGTGTGTGTGTGTGTTCATTCGTGTATGTGTATATGAGGGTGTTTATGTATGTGGATGTGTTTGTGTATGTATGCATGCGTTTGTCTATGTGACTATGCAATGTGTCTATGTATGTGTGTTTGAGCGTGTGTATAGTATGTGTTGATGTGTGGGTGGTTGGTGGGCGATGCTGGTAGTTCCTACTTCCTTTATTTCATTCCTTCACCGATCTTACATCTTGCTGTTTCCTCTAAGTTCACCAAGGGGTCACCACCTAATGGGCGACAGGGTACAAAACAATCACACAAACAGCATGTGGCCATAATAGTATGTGTGGTCATGTGTGTTCACATGTCTTTACGTGTGTTAATGTGTGTTTACATGTGTATGTGTGTATCTAGGCTTTGTGTATTGGAGGTAATACGTTTATATTCTATCTCTGTTCCTAACGATTGTGAGTTAGCTATACTTCAGTCTTTATTTTATGGATTCTCCTTGCTGTTTTTCCCTCCCAACAGGTTGTTCTACTCAAGTAACAGCAGAGTTGCAGTGTAACACAGTAGATAGATCTAGTATTGTGAGTTTGTAGACTTGTAAGTTTGTAATGACTAGTATTGTGAGTTTGTAATGACTAGTGTTGTGAGTTTGTAATGACTAGTGTTGTGGGTTTGTAATGACTAGTGTTGTGGGTTTGTAATGACTAGTGTTGTGAGTTTGTAATGACTAGTGTTGTGAGTTTGTAATGACTAGTGTTGTGAGTTTGTAATGACTAGTGTTGTGAGTTTGTATGACTAGTGTTGTGAGTTTGTAATGACTAGTGTTGTGAGCTTGTAATGACTAGTGTTGTGAGTTTGTAATGACTAGTGTTGTGAGTTTGTAATGACTAGTGTTGTGAGTTTGTAATGACTAGTGTTGTGGGCTTGTAATGACTAGTGTTGTGAGTTTGTAATGACTAGTGTTGTGAGTTTGTAATGACTAGTGTTGTGAGTTTGTAATGACTAGTGTTGTGAGTTTGTAATGACTAGTGTTGTAAGTTTGTAATGACTAGTGTTGTGAGTTTGTAATGACTAGTGTTGTGAGTTTGTAATGACTAGTGTTGTGAGTTTGTATGACTAGTGTTGTGAGTTTGTAATGACTAGTGTTGTGAGTTTGTAATGACTAGTGTTGTGAGTTTGTAATGACTAGTGTTGTGGGTTTGTAATGACTAGTGTTGTGAGTTTGTAATGACTAGTGTTGTGAGTTTGTAATGACTAGTGTTGTGAGTTTGTAATGACTAGTGTTGTGAGTTTGTAATGACTAGTGTTGTGTTTGTAATGACTAGTGTTGTGGGTTTGTAATGACTAGTGTTGTGAGTTTGTAATGACTAGTGTTGTGGGTTTGTAATGACTAGTGTTGTGGGTTTGTAATGACTAGTGTTGTGAGTTTGTAATGACTAGTGTTGTGAGTTTGTAATGACTAGTGTTGTGGGTTTGTAATGACTAGTGTTGTGGGTTTGTAATGACTAGTGTTGTGGGTTTGTAATGACTAGTGTTGTGAGTTTGTAATGACTAGTGTTGTGGGTTTGTAATGACTAGTGTTGTGGGTTTGTAATGACTAGTGTTGTGAGTTTGTAATGACTAGTGTTGTGAGTTTGTAATGACTAGTGTTGTGAGTTTGTAATGACTAGTGTTGTGAGTTTGTAATGACTAGTGTTGTGAGTTTGTAATGACTAGTGTTGTGAGTTTGTAATGACTAGTGTTGTGAGTTTGTAATGACTAGTGTTGTGAGTTTGTAATGACTAGTGTTGTGAGTTTGTAATGACTAGTGTTGTGAGTTTGTAATGACTAGTGTTGTGAGTTTGTAATGACTAGTGTTGTGGGTTTGTAATGACTAGTGTTGTGAGTTTGTAATGACTAGTGTTGTGAGTTTGTAATGACTAGTGTTGTCAGTTTGTAATGACTAGTGTTGTCAGTTTGTAATGACTAGTGTTGTCAGTTTGTAATGACTAGTGTTGTCAGTTTGTAATGACTAGTGTTGTCAGTTTGTAATGACTAGTGTTGTCAGTTTGTAATGACTAGTGTTGTCAGTTTGTAATGACTAGTGTTGTGGGTTTGTAATGACTAGTGTTGTGAGTTTGTAATGACTAGTGTTGTGGGCTTGTAATGACTAGTGTTGTGGGTTTGTAATGACTAGTGTTGTGATTTGTAATGACTAGTGTTGTGGGTTTGTAATGACTAGTGTTGTAAGTTGTAATGACTAGTTTGTGGGTTTGTAATGACTAGTGTTGTGAGTTTGTAATGACTAGTGTTGTGGGTTTGTAATGACAAGTGTTGTGAGTTTGTAATGACTAGTGTTGTGAGTTTGTGTGACTAGTGTTGTGAGTTTGGTGTTGTGAGTTTGTAATGACTAGTGTTGTGGGTTTGTTTGTGAGTTTGTAATGACTAGTGTTGTGAGTTTGTAATGACTAGTATTATGAGTTTGTAATGACTAGTGTTGTGGGTTTGTAATGACTAGTGTTGTGGGTTTGTAATGACTAGTGTTGTGGGTTTGTAATGACTAGTGTTTGTTTGTAGACTTTTGGTAACCTAAAGATCCAGTCAGGATAATAACTGAAATATATTTGCTAGATTGTACTGGTAACCTGAAAATCCGCTCAAGATAATAACTGCAATCTGTTTGGTAGACTGTACTGGTAACCTTAAGATCCGCTACAATAACTGCAATTTGTTTGGTAGACAAGAACCTCCGCTCTGGACAATAACTGCAATCTGTTTGGTAGACTGGACTGGTAACCTGAAGATCCGCTCAGGACAATACCTGCAATCTGTTTTGTAGACTATACTTGTAACCTGAAGATCCGCTCAGGAGAATAACTGCAATCTGTTTGGTAGACTGTACTTGTAACCTGAAGATCCACTCAGTTCAATAACTGCAGTCTGTTTTGTGACTGTGGTGTTTTCGGCTCAGTACGATAACTGGACTGGTAACTACTGAAGATCCACTCAGGACAATAACTGCAGTCTGATTTGCCTAACCTGAAGATCTATACTGGTCTAAGACTGTGAAGATCCGCTCAGGACTGCAGATTCCACTGGTGACCTGAAGATCCACTCAAGACAATAGCTGTTTGTCTGTTTGATAGACTGTACTGATAACCTGAAGATCCTCCCAGAACTATAACTGCAGTCTGTTTGTTCATCTTTACTGGTAACCTGAAGATCTGATCTGGACAATAACTGCAATCTGTTTGGTAGACTGTACTGATAACCTGAAGATCCGCTCAGGACCATAACTGCAATCTGTTTGGAGGATGTACTGATAACCTGAAGATCTGGTTTTGAATCTGTTTGGAGATTATTTACTGATAACCTGAAGATCCGCTCAGGACGATAAGTTCAATCTGTTTTGTAGACTGTACTGGTAACCCAAAGATCTGCTCAGGTCGATAACTGCAGTCTGTTTGGTAGACTACTGGTAACCTGAAGTCCACTCAGGATAATAACTGCAATCTGTTTGCTAGACTGTACTGGTAACCTCAGAAGAGTCTGTTTGATAGGTCGGCTCAGGACGATAACTGCAATTTGTTTTGTAGACTGTACTGGTAGACTGGTAACCTGAAGATCCGCTCAGGACGAAAAGTTCAATCTGTTTGGTAGGCTGTACTGATAAACTGAAGATCCGCTCTGGACAATAACTGCAATCTGTTTGATAGACTGTACTGGTAACCTGAAGATCCGCTCAGGACAATAACTGCAGTCTGTTTTGGTAGCCTGTACTGTTAACCTGAAGATCCGCTCAGGACAATAACTGCAGCCTGTAAGATAAACTGTATTGGTAACATGAAGATCCGCTCAGGGCGATAACTGCAATTTGTTTGATAGACTGTACTGGTAACCTGAAGATCCGCTCAGGACAATAAATGCAATCTGTTTGATAAACTGTACTGATAACCTGAAGATCCGCTCAGGACAATACCTGCAATCTGTTTGATAAACTTTAACTGGTAAACTGGAAGATCTGTTTGATAAACAGGACAATAAGTGCAATAACTGTTCTGTTTGATAAACTGTATTGGTAAACTGAAGATCCACTCAGGACAATAACTGTAGTCTGTTTGATAAACTGTACTGGTAACCTGAAGATCCGCTCAGGACAATAACTGTAGTCTGTTTGATAAACTGTACTGGTAACCTGAAGATCCACTTAGGGCGATAACTGCAATTTTCTTGATAAGCCGTCAAATGTAAACTAACGCTCTCGTGAGGAAAGATTTTTAAAAAAAACCCATCTCAAATTCCAAAAGAAATAAAACGATGTCAACCCCAATCTTCAATCATGATGCCAATCTAAACTTTGGCAACGTTTTAATGATACTCATATTAATATTCTCAACACTGTCAACATTGGTGTGAGTCATCGGTACAGATGCCCTGTCCTGGCTGGTTCAACTTTAATCATCTCTCCGACAGCAGACTTGACCTGACAATAGATAGATTTATTAATGAATACGTTTAAAACTAGACGTATTAAGTTCTTTGAAGAACTTGTGGTTCCCGTTGGAAACTCAAGGAAGTAATAAAGGATGGAACCACATGCCCATCTAAAAGAGACGTCATCATATTGCTAGCAGACGCAGCCTAGCATGTATGTGACAAAACTAGCCCCGAAATATAAGGATACCGGAATTGTCATGTTGCCAACATAAGTTATAAAGATGACTGGAGACTCAAGGAAATACCATTTGGTCACACAGAATGCTTTAACATTTTGCAGGAAACTATAATAGTACTGGGAGACCGGGGCGGGGGTGGGGAGGGGGTGGGGGGCAGGGGAGGGGGTAAGAAATACAATTATGGTATCTCTATGGAAAAAAAGGAAATAAAAATGTCAGCACAAAGTGCAAATTGCAACTTTTACAGTCAAAATTACATGCTAAAATAACTGTAGCTATGCGGCAAATTGCAACTTTGCAGTCAAAATTACTTTAGCTGTAGCTAGTCAAAATTACATGCTAAAATAGCTGTAAAATAGCTGCTAGCTGTTTTATGACCAATCAAACAACAGCTTAGTTGTTCGACTTATCAGAGGTTCGAGTTGGTTTCAGGAAAACGAAACTCGACTATGGAGACATATGAAATCTCACAAGAACATATGATAATATATAGTATTTTAAAGGATAGTTTAGTCATATTGGCAATCTTAATAAAAACAATGATCTGCTGTGTTGATATAAATTTTCATTTTTTCAATTGAATTGTGTGAAAATAATCCTGCTATGGATTCGAAGCAATCAAGTCAAGTCTGAATACCCGTATCGTGCCTTTCGCTTCTGGCAGTGTTTTTGTCAAAATAGTTTGTTTTTGTTTTTGTTTTTGGGGTTGTTGTTTTTTTTTTGGGGGGGGGGGAACTATCTTGTAGATCTGGAGGACAACCGAATAGGGAGCAATTTTATTTGTATTGTTCTCCAAATAATGGATTTTCTAACTTTTGAAATGGATTGTCTACCTTTGAATAACGAGCAGTGAGGCGTTGTAGCTGAACCGTAGTGTTGTGAGCTGGTAATCACGACGACACTGGTTCAAATCGAGCCGGTAATCACAACGACACTGGCAGCATGTGGGTTTTTTTCACAACGTTGTGCTTTGAGAAATGTACTCACTCTACTTTCCTGACTTGATTCAGGTTTGAATAAGTACCCAGCTATAGATAGAAAACGATCTTGTCGAAGTGTTAGTACGTAAATCCTAACAGGCTTGTATGCTGTATGCTTACACAGGAGTTGAGAAAGACTTTGAATGAAATGGCCTGTTGGGGGATCAATGATGTACAGTTGGTGAGCCTGCACCTGTGCGGGGATACAGACTATCAATCTATCTTTTTATTTTTATCTTTAGTTCCTGAGAAGAAACATGATTGTTTTTCTTTATCAAAATGTTTTTAATCGATATTCTTCAAATTTCAACTCTGCGTTCAACAGTCTTGACAATAGCATCATAGGCCATATTCTGTATAAAATACATAATCACTCTATTCATTGACGTCACAAGTCTTGGTAATCACCTCCATTGATTGTCTAGACGTCACAAATCTTGGTAATCCCCCCCAATTGATTGTCTAGACATCACAAGTCTTGGTAATCCCTCAATTTATTGTCTAGGCATCACAAGTCTTGGTAATCACTCCATTTATTGTCTAGACATCATAAGTCTTGGTAATCACCCATTGATTGTCCGTCACAAGTCTTGGTAATCATTGATTGTCTAGACATCACAAGTCTTGGTAATCACCCCAATTTATTGTATAGACATCACAAGTCTTGGTAATCACCTCCATTGATTGTCTAGACATCACAAGTCTTGGTAATCACTCCATTTATTGTCTTCATAAGTCTTGGTAATCCCTCAATTTATTGTCTAGACATCACAAGTTCATTTTATTGTCTAGACATCACAAGTCAATCAATTTATTGTCTTGACATCACAAGTCTTGGTAATCACTCCATTTTGTCTAGACGTCACAAGTCTTGTCTAGACGTCACAAAGTCGGGGAAAACTAAAAATCTTGTTGCATTATGGTTAGATCCATGATGTAATTCTAGCGTTGCCCAAAATGTTTATAAGTGATTGCTTTGTTCTTTGAGTTTCTATGGCAAACTGTTCCATAGTCTTATAATTGTTGACGGGAAATAAGTATTAATGTGCGTCTGTTCTAGACGGTGGTATAGCGTAGTTGTTGGAGGCTTTTGTTGTTTTTCTATTTCTGTTTTCAACTTGTTAGACTCGATTTTAAGCCGTTAGTGGAGTGCCTTCACTAATTTTGTTAATTTATTCATTGCTCGTCTTTTGTTGCTGTTGTTGTTGTTGTTGTTGGAGTACTATCCATTGGAGGATTTGGACCAGTTGACTTGATTGCATGGTCGGATTTCCCACTCACAAATCGGACTGCTCTTTATTCTGCACTCTCTAATTTTCTGTATCATTTTAAGATGTGGGTCCCGAGCAGAGCAGCTGTACTCAAGTACGACGACCCCAAAATGAAAACGCTGTATGATATAACATGGAGTGCGTCCCGGAAGTGAATGCGATCTACTCACCTAGAGGACACAGTCCAGTGGAGGCAACGTCCCCAACAGCACAGGTGAAAAAGGCCGACACACTGGGACCCGGTCCGACCATACCCCTCATGCTGCAAGATAACAAAGAATTATGTCAAAGTGAAATCTACGTTGGGCTGTCTCTTTGCAAGAATAACGCATATGGGTAGAAGATAGAGGTAGGGACTATGTAAGTGTGTGTGTGTGTGTGTGTGTGTGTGTGTGTGTGTGTGTGTGTGTGTGTGTGTATATGTGAGTGCGTTGGGGGGGGCAAGGTGGTGAAAACAAAGATTTCATGAAGAATTGAATTAAGTTGTGAGTCATCTGTTGTAAACACTGCACTTGAATACAATGTGTGTGTGTGAGAGAGAGAGAGAGAGAGAGAGAGAGAGAGAGAGAGAGAGAGAGAGAGAGAGAGAGAGAGAGAGAGAGAGAGAGAGAAGGAGAGAGAGAGAGAGAGAGAGAGAGAGAGAGAGCGGGTGAGGAGAGAGAGAGAGCGAATAAGAGGGTAAGATGGAAAGCGGAAGGGATGAGAGAGAGACTGAGTTAGTGAGTGAGTTAGCAAGTTAATGAGTGAATTAGTGAGTGAGTGAGTGAGTGAATGAGAGAGTGAGAAATACAGTGAAAGAGGGAGAGAGGGAACGAAAGAAAATCACTTACGGAATTGCAAGCAGAAAGGGTTGTCCTCATTAATCTGGAAATTCAATTTGATTGCAAGTATTCTACAGATCAGTGATTGGGTTTAAAGCAATCTGAGGGACAAAGAACACAACACAGTTGTTATTACATCACCCTATGTCACACAGGTGATGTATGACACTTAGCTTTTCCATGGTCTGTTTCATGTCTGATGTACACTTAGCTATTGTCTCCGTATGGTCTGTACAGTTATTGTCACACAGATGATGTATGACACTTAGCTATGTTTCCGTCTGTACAGTTATTACATCACCCTATGTCACACAGATGATGTATGACACTTAGCTATTGTTTCCGTATGGTCTGTACAGTTATTACATCACCCTATGTCACACAGATGATGTATGACACTTAGCTATTGTTTCCGTATGGTCTGTACACTTATTACATCACCCTATGTCACACAGATGATGTATGACACTTAGCTATTGTTTCCGTATGGTCTGTACAGTTATTACATCACCCTATGTCATACAGATGATGTATGACACTTAGCTATTGTTTCCGTATGGTCTGTACACTTATTACATCGCCCTATGTCACACAGATGATGTATGACACTTAGATATTGTTTCCGTATGGTCTGTACCACTGGTTTCAAACCTTCATGCCCTACATGCTCAAGGGCCACACCTAACACCTCAATAAGCTTCCTACCACCTAACACGCAGTTCCCAATAAAACCGTTTCCCCAGGAGACCACATATTCCAGTTCAAGATCCAGAGCCAGTGCCAGAGCCAGAGCCAGAGCCACTATTGAACAATTCTCTCTCCACTGTCATGAAAGAATTCCGATATTCAATTCAATTCAATTCAATTCAACCATCTTTATACATTGACGCCATTTTCCCTATAGACTATGCCAACAATAATAAGACGAGAAATGAGCAAACAAAAGAAAGATAGTATGGCCACCAGACGGATTCGAACCAGTGACCTGTGCCTCGGCACCGGGATTCAGTGGCCCAGAGGCAAGGTGTTCGTCGCTTCATCAAACGGTGGCGGTGGGTTCAATCCCTGACTGAAGGGTTGGGTTTTTTTCCCCAGTAAAATCTACCCCCTTGCTTGAGGTGAGTGCATCGACACCTAGTCCCATCGGACACGAACGATAGAAATCAGATTCCCTAGGCAAATCACAACATTGCTTGCATGTTAAACATTCCCTGGGGAAATCACAGCATTCCTTGCACGTTAAACATTCCTTGGGCAAATCACAACATTCCTTGCACGTTAAACATTCCTTGGGCAAATCACAACATTGCTTGCACGTTAAACATTCCTTGGGCAAATCACAACATTCCTCGCAAGTTAAAGATTCCTTGGGCAAATCACAACATTCCTTGCACGTTAAAGATTCCTTGGGCAAATCACAACATTGCTTGCACGTTAAAGACTCCGTGGGCAAATCACATCATTGCTTGCACGTTAAACATTCCCTGGGCAAATCACAGCATTCCTTGCATGTTAAACATTCATTGGCTGTTCACAAAGAAATAAAATAAATAGTTTTTCTTGTAAAGAACGAAACACACCCAAAATGTGTTATGTCTTAGACTGAGCCTAGTTTTGTTATAAAGAACGACACACACCAAAATGTGTTATGTCTTAGACTGAGCCTAGTTTTATTATAAAGAACGACACACACCCAAAATGTGTTATGTCTTAGACTGAGCCTAGTTTTGTTATAAAGAACGAAACACACCCAAAATGTGTTATGTCAGAGACTGAGCCTAGTTTTGTTATAAAGAACGAGACACATCCAAAATGTGTTATGTCTTAGACTGAGCCTAGTTTTATTATAAAGAACGAGACACACCCAAAATGTGTTATGTCTTAGACTGAGCCTACATTTGAACCTAAGATATAAAGTAAGCCGTAGCTACTTTGACCTAAGCCCAGGGATATGAAAACTAATACTAGATTGGATTATTTGTCCTTAAATTGTTGAGATTGTTTTGTAGCAACTAGATATATGTTTATATACGTATACATTTTATACTAAGTGTGTGTCATCGCTGGCCGAGTGGCTGGGCTGCCGGAAATTGAATGGCGAGATCCTGGGTTTGAATCTAGCAAAGGTCCGACGTTGTGTTACTTGGGAAATACACTTTACACGCATTTCCCCCACTCGAAATATACTTTACACGCATTTCCCCCATACAAAATACATTTAATACGCATTTCCCCCACTCGAAATACACTTTACACGCATTTCCCCACTCGAAACAAAATACATTTAATACGCATTTCCACTCGAAATACGTTTAACACGCATTTCCCCCACTCGAAATACACTTTACACGCATTTCTCCCACTCGAAATATTTACTTTCCACGTAATTCCCCCACTCGAAATACACTTTACACGCATTTCCCCCACTCGAAATACATTTAACACGCATTTCTCCCACTCGAAATACACTTTACACGCATTTCTCCCACTCAATACGAGTTACATGATCTACACACCAAACGTGATATACAGTGTGTTTATTTCTTCAGTAAATCTATCGTGCAAACAGTCAGTATGTCAAAGACTAATACAACGATTTCTTATCATTGCCTTGAGTCAATCAACATGTGGGATTTGTTTAGCATATGCCTCCTTAGAACATTTGCTTATTGCAAGTGACAATTACTAAGCACCTGACACAGGTAACATGAGCACCTGACACAGATAACATGAACACCTGACAGAGGACATGAACACCTGACACGGGTAACATGAACACCTAAAAGAGGACATGAGCACCTGACACAGGTAACATGAGCACTTCACACAGATATCATGAGCGCTTGACACAGATAACATAAGCACCTGACACAGTTAACATAAGCACCTGACACAGATAACATAAGTACCTGTCACAGTTAACATAAGCTTCTGACACAGTTAACATAAGCACATTACACAGTTAACATAAGCACATTACACAGTTAACATAAGCACCTGACACAGATAACATTAGCACCTGACACAGTTAACATAAGCTCATGACACAAAGAACAAGAGTACCTGACACAAATAACAGAAGCACCTGACACAAATAACATAAGAACATAACACAGTTAGCATAAGCACCTGACACAAATAACATAAGCGCCTGACACAGTTAACATAAGCATCGGACACAGTTAAGATAAGCACCTGACACAGTTAGCATAAGCACCTGACACAAATAGCATAAGCACCTGACACAAATAAAATAAAATATGCACCTGACACAAATAACATAATCATAAGCACCTGACACAGTTAACATAAGCACCTGATATAAATAACATAAGCATCTGACACAAATAACACAAGCACCTGACACTGTTAACATAAGCACCTGACACAGTTAACATAAACATCCAGACATCAGTTAATATAAGCATCCAACACAGTTAATATAAGCATCAGCATAAACCTGACACAAATAAGCACCTGACATAAGCACCTGACACAATTAACATAAGCACATGACACAGTTAATATAAGCTTCTGATACAGTTAACATAAGCCCCTGACACAAACAACACAAGCACCTGACAGAGTTAACATAAACATCTGATACAAATAACATAATCACCTGACAATTAGTTAACATAAGCACCTGACACAAATAACATAAGCACCTGGCACAGTTAATATAAGCTTCTGATACAGTTAACAAAAAGCCCTGACACAAATAATACACGCACCTGACACAGTTAACATAAGCATCTGACACAAATAACATAATCACCTGACACAGTTAACATAAGCACCTGACACAAATAACATAAGCACCTGACACAGTTAACATAAGGACCTGACACAAATAACTTAAGCACCTGGACACAGTTAACATAAGCACCTGACACAAATAACTTAAACACTTGACACAGTTAAGATAAGCACCGGACACAGTTAAAATAAGCACATGATACAGTTAACACAAGCACCTGACACAGATAACATAAGCACCTGACACAAATAACATCAGCACCTGACACAGATAACATAAGCACCTGACACAGAAAACATAAGCACCTGATACAAATAACATAAACACCTGATACAGATAACCTAAGCACTTGATCGAGTTAACATAAGCATCTGACACAAATAACATAAGCACCTGACACAGTTAATATAAGCACTTGGCACAGTTAACATGAACACATGACACCGGTAACATGAGCACCTGACACAGTTAACATAAGCACCTGGCACAGTTAACATAGGCACATGACAAAGTTGACATAAGCACCTGACAAAGTTAACATGAACACATGACACAGGTAACATGAGCACTAGACATAGTTAACATAAGCCCTTGACACAGTTAACATAAGCACCTGACGCCGTTAACATAAGCACCTGACACAGGTAACATGAACATATGACACAGGTAACATGAACACCTGACACAGGTAACATGAGCACCTGACACAAGTAAGATGAGCACCAGACATACGTGACATGAGCACCTGACATATGTTGTATCAGCACCTGACACAGACAGATAACATAAGCACCTGACACAGGTAACATAAGCACCTGACATACGTAACATAAGCACCTGACACAGACAGGTAACATAACATAAGCACCTGACACAGGTAACATAAGCACCTGACACAGGTAACATAAGCACATGGTACAGACAGGGAACATAAGCACCTGACACAGGTAACACAACGACCTGACACATGCAGGTAACATAAGCACCTGGCACAGGCAGGTAACATAAACACCTGACACAGGTAACATAAGCACCTGACACAGACAGGTAACATAAGCACCTGACACAGACAAGTAACATAAGCACCTGACACAGACAGGTAGCATAAGCACCTGACACAGGTAACATGAGCACCTGACACAGACGGGTAAAATAAGCACCTCACAAAGGTAACACCCTGACACAGATAACATGAGCACCTGAGTCAGCTTTTGTTAATTTGTTTGTTTCTTCGAAGTAACGCTGTCCACGGTGGCGGTAATCTCAGAGGTCGTAGGTGACTAATGTTACTGACGACTGTCCAGGCAATACATTAAACAATTTAAAAAATCAAAAGCTTCCGTAAATGTATGTAAATAATATAAAAATATTGTTAATATATGACACAGGTAACATGAGTGTGCCGCAACATCAAAGATACTAGAACAATACTGTTGACATCCAGGTTTTATACTAGAACAATACTCTTGACATCCAGGTTTTATACTAGAACAATACTCTTGACATCCAGGTTTTATACTAGAACAATACTCTTGACATCCAGGTTTTATACTAGAACAATACTCTTGACATCCAGGTTTTATACTAGAACAATACTCTTGACATCCAGGTTTTATACTAGAACAATACTCTTGACATCCAGATTTTATACTAGAACAGTACTCTTTGACATCCAGGTTTTATACTAGAACAATACTGTTGACATCCAGGTTTTATACTAGAACAATACTGTTAACATCCAGGTTTTATACTAGAACAATACTGTTAACATCCAGGTTTTTAAGCCAATGATATATACTAGAACAATACTGTTAACATCCAGGTTTTTAAGCCAATGATATATACTAGAACAATACTGTTAACTTCCAGGTTTTTAAGCCAATGATATATACTAGAACAATACTGTTAACATCCAGGTTTTTAAGCCAATGATATATACTAGAACAATACTGTTAACATCCAGGTTTTTAAGCCAATGATATATACTAGAACAATACTGTTAACATCCAGGTTTTTTAAGCCAATGATATATACTAGAACAATACTGTTGACATCCAGATTTTATACTAGAACAATACTGTTGACATCCAGGTTTTATACTAGAACAATACTGTTATCATCCAGGTTTTTAAGCCAACGATATATACTAGAACAATACTGTTGACATCCAGGTTTTTAAGCCAATGATATATTTCATATTTTGCTCAATGTTCAGTAATTGACATTTCACACCACTGCTCAGTAAACGTTCTACCTGTTATTCTAATCATTAAAGTTCAAGAC
>JAXRKP010001702.1:5000-67500 GCA_037039925.1 Doris montereyensis | reverse complement strand
GTAGGGCATTATAGTCTTTGCATTTGTGACAGAGGGTGGGGGTAGGGCATTATAGTCTTTGCATTTGTGACAGAGGGTGGGTGTAGGGCATTATAGTCTTTGCATTTGTGACAGAGAGTGGGGGTAGGGCATTATAGTCTTTGCATTTGTGACAGAGGGTGGGGGGGGTAGGGCATTATAGTCTTTGCATTTGTGACAGAGGGTTGGGGCTAGGGCATTATAGTCTTTGCATTTGTGACAGAGAGTGGGGAGTAGGGCATTACAGTCTTTGCATTTGTGACAGAGGGTGGGGGTAGGGGCATTATAGTCTTTGCATTTGTGACAGAGAGTGGGGGGTAGGGCATTATAGTCTTTGCATTTGTGACAGAGGGTGGGGGGTAGGGCGTTATAGTCTTTGCATTTGTGACAGAGAATATTCTTTGCATTTGTGACAGAGGGTGGGGGTAGGGCATTATAGTCTTTGCATTTGTGACAGAGAGTGAGGGGGGTAGGGCATTATAGTCTTTGCATTTGTGACAGAGGGTGGGGGTAGGGCATTATAGTCTTTGCATTTGTGACAGAGGGGGGGGTAGGGCATTATGGTCTTTGCATTTGTGACAGAGGGTGGGGGTAGGGCATTATAGTCTTTGCATTTGTAACAGAGAGTGGGGAGTAGGGCATTATAGTCTTTGCATTTGTGACAGAGAGTGGGGGTAGGGCATTATAGTCTTTGCATTTGTGACAGAGGGTGGGGGGGGTAGGGCATTATAGTCTTTGCATTTGTGACAGAGGGTGGGGGGTAGGCCATTAAAGTCTTTGCATTTGTGACAGAGAGTCGGGGGTAGGGCATTATAGTCTTTGCATTTGTGACAGAGACTGGAGGGTAGGGCATTATAGTCTTTGCATTTGTGACAGAGAATGGGAGGATTACTAGGGCATTAGAGTCTTTGCATTTGTGACAGAGGGTGGGGGGTAGGGCATTATAGTCTTTGCATTTGTGACAGAGAATGGAGGGTAGGGCATTATAGTCTTTGCATTTGTGACAGAGAGTGGGGGTAGGGCATTATAGTCTTTGCATTTGTGACAGAGAGTAGGGAGGTAGGGCATTATAGTCTTTGCATTTGTGACAGAGAGTGGGGGTAGGACATTATAGTCTTTGCATTTGTGACAGGGGTGGGGAGTAGGGCATTATAGTCTTTGCATTTGTGACAGAGAGTGGGGGGTAGGGCATTATAGTCTTTGCATTTGTGACAGAGGGTGGGGGGTAGGGCATTATAGTCTTTGCATTTGTGACAGAGAGTGGGGGGTAGGGCATTATAGTCTTTGCATTTGTGACAGAGGTGGGGGGTAGGGCATTATAGTCTTTGCATTTGTGACAGAGGGTGGGGGTAGGGCATTATAGTCTTTGCATTTGTGACAGAGAGTGGGGGGTAGGAGCATTGTAGTCTTTGCATTTGTGACAGGGTGGGGGGTAGGGCATTATAGTCTTTGCATTTGTGACAGAGGGTGTGGGAGGTAGGGCATTATAGTCTTTGCATTTGTGACAGATAGTGGGGGTAGGACATTATAGTCTTTGCATTTGTGACAGAGGGTGGGGGTAGGGCATTATAGTCTTTGCATTTGTGACAGAGAGTGGGAGTAGGACATTATAGTCTTTGCATTTGTGACAGAGAGTGGGGGTAGGGCATTATAGTCTTTGCGTTTGTGACAGAGGGTGGGGGTAGGGCATTATAGTCTTTGCATTTGTGACAGAGAGTCGGGGGTAGGGCATTATAGTCTTTGCATTTATGACAGAGAGTGGAGGGTAGGGCATTATATTCTTTGCATTTATGACAGAGAGTGGAGGGTAGGGCATTATAGTCTTTGCATTTGTGACAGAGAGTGGTGGGTAGGGCATTATAGTCTTTGCATTTGTGACAGAGAGTGAGGGGTAGGGCATTATAGTCTTTGCATTTGTGACAGATAGTGGGGGTAGGGCATTATAGTCTTTGCATTTGTGACAGAGGGTGGGGGTAGGGCATTAAAGTCTTTGCATTTGTGACAGAGAGTGGGGGGTAGGGCATTATAGTCTTTGCATTTGTGACAGAGAGTGGGGGTAGGGCATTATAGTCTTTGCATTTGTGACAGAGGGTGGGGGTAGGGCATTATAGTCTTTGCATTTGTGACAGAGAGTGGGGGGTAGGGCATTATAGTCTTTGCATTTGTGACAGAGAGGGGGGTAGGGCATTATAGTCTTTGCATTTGTGACAGAGGGTGGGGGGTTATAGTCTTTGCATTTGTGACAGAGGGTCGGGGTAGGGCATTATAGTCTTTGCATTTGTGACAGAGACTGGAGGGTAGGGCATTATAGTCTTTGCATTTGTGACAGAGGTGGGGGTAGGTCTTCATCTCTGACAGAGAGTGGGGTAGTATAGTCTTTGCATTTGTGACAGAGGGTGGGGGTAGGGCATTATAGTCCTTGCATTTGTGACAGAGAGTGGAGGGTAGGACATTATAGTCTTTGCATTTGTGACAGAGAGTGGGGGTAGGGCATTATAGTCTTTGCATTTGTGACAGAGAGTGGGGGTAGGGCATTATAGTCTTTGCATTTGTGACAGAGAGTGAGGGGGGTAGGACATTATAGTCTTTGCATTTGTGACAGAGGTGGGGTAGGGCATTATAGTCTTTGCATTTGTGACAGAGAGTGGGGGTAGGGCATTATAGTCTTTGCATTTGTGACAGAGGTGGGGGGTAGGGCATTATAGTCTTTGCATTTGTGACAGAGAGTGGGGGTAGGGCATTATAGTCTTTGCATTTGTGACAGAGAGAGGGGTAGGGCATTATAGTCTTTGCATTTGTGACAGAGAGGTGGGGGTAGGGCATTATAGTCTTTGCATTTGTGACAGAGGGTGGGGGTAGGGCATTATAGTCTTTGCATTTGTGACAGAGGGTGGGGGGTAGGGCATTATAGTCTTTGCATTTGTGACAGAGGGTGGGGGTAGGGCATTATAGTCTTTGCATTTGTGACAGAGGGTGGGGGTAGGGCATTATAGTCTTTGCATTTGTGACAGAGAGTGAGGGGTAGGACATTAGAGTCTTTGCATTTGTGACAGAGGGTGGGGGTAGGGCATTAGAGTCTTTGCATTTGTGACAGAGGGTGGGGTAGGGCATTATAGTCTTTGCATTTGTGACAGAGAGTGGGGGGTAGGGTCTTTGCATTTGTGACAGGGTGGGGGTAGGGCATTATAGTCTTTGCATTTGTGACAGAGAGTGGGGGTAGGGCATTATAGTCTTTGCATTTGTGACAGAGGGTGGGGGTAGGGGCATTATAGTCTTTGCATTTGTGACAGAGGGTGGGGTAGGGCATTATAGTCTTTGCATTTGTGACAGAGGGTGGGGGGTAGGGCATTATAGTCTTTGCATTTGTGACAGAGGTGGGGGTAGGGCATTATAGTCTTTGCATTTGTGACAGAGGTGGGGGGTAGGGCATTATAGTCTTTGCATTTGTGACAGAGGGTGGGGTAGGGCATTATAGTCTTTGCATTTGTGACAGAGGGTGGGGGGGAGGGCATTATAGTCTTTGCATTTGTGACAGAGAGTGGGGGGCAGGGCATTAGAGTCTTTGCATTTGTGACAGAGAGTGGGGGTAGGGCATTATAGTCTTTGCATTTGTGACAGAGAGTGGGGGTAGGGCATTATAGTCTTTGCATTTGTGACAGAGGTGAAGGGTCTTTGCATTTGTGACAGAGGGTGGGAGGTAGGGCATTATAGTCTTTGCATTTGTGACAGAGGGTGGGGGTAGTTTGGGAGGGTAGGGCATTATAGTCTTTGCATTTGTGACAGAGGGTGGGGGTAGGGCATTATAGTCTTTGCATTTGTGACAGAGGGTGGGGGTAGGGCATTAGAGTCTTTGCATTTGTGACAGAGGGTGGGGGTAGGGCATTATAGTCTTTGCATTTGTGACAGAGGGTGGGGTAGGGCATTATAGTCTTTGCATTTGTGACAGAGGGTGGGGGGTAGGGCATTAGAGTCTTTGCATTTGTGACAGAGGGTGGGGGGTAGGGCATTAGAGTCTTTGCATTTGTGACAGAGGGTGGGGGTGGGGGGTAGGGCATTATAGTCTTTGCATTTGTGACAGAGGGTGGGGGTAGGGCATTAGAGTCTTTGTATTTGTGACAGAGGGTGGGGGGTAGGGCATTATAGTCTTTGCATTTGTGACAGAGGGTGGGGAGGTAGGGCATTAGACTCTTTGCATTTGTGATAGAGGGTGGGGGGGGTAGGCATTAGAGTCTTTGCATTTGTGACAGAGGGTGAAGGGGTAGGGCATTAGAGTCTTTGCATTTGTGACAGAGGGTGAAGGTGTAGGGTGTTATAGTCTTTGCATTTGTGACAGAAAGTCATCAGTTTACACGGAATTATTTTTTTCTACGGGAAGCCAATGAAGGATGTGGAGGAGGGTGGGGGGGGGAACTTATCTTGCAGCATGTTTGGAGCCTTCCTGTACAGAACTGATCTTGCAGCATTACAATCTTTGTTACGGCTTTAAACAATTTGGAATCGTTTTTGACTCTTTGTTATGCAAACTTTAAACAATGTTCAGTAATCGAGATGTTCCGCACCTTTAAACAATGATGAAATGCAGTAATCGATTTTTGACAATCTTTGTTACGCACGTAACTTTAAACAATGATTAATTTTTTGCAATCTTTTTGTAATCTTTAAACAATGATTTTTCGATTTTTGACAATCTTTGATATGATGAATTGCAATAATCGATAAATCTTTAAACAATGATGAATTGCAGTAATAGATTTTTGACAATCTTTGTTATGCTTTAAACAATGATGAATTGCAATAATCTTTAAACAATGATGAATTGTAGTAATCAATTTTTGACAAAACAAGAGAATTTACAATTACATTAGTTATATTTCTAGGTAACAAAGTGTCTTATGGTGTTCATGTTATGAATATCGAAATTGATTTTACGTAGTAGCTGACTTACAGTACTTGACATTGAGAAGTCACAGTAAAAACAATGGGCGAAGATTTCTTGAACTTTCTGAAAACTTAATATTGGTGTAACAAATAGTAATTTCAGATTCAATTACCTTGTTCCTGGAATTTGTAGTGCCTAGTAACAAAACTGCCGTTTTGTCTCCATTGAGGACATGCCTGTTCATATCCGTCCAATGTTTTATGGAAGACACACAATTTTGAAAAGAGGACACCAACAAGGTGATATCTAAGTTTGAATATTTCCATTTCTATAAATGGGGGCTGTGTGTACAAAGTAAAGAGGATTGGTCCTAATACGAAGCCTTTGGGCACTCCAAATCTCAGAAAATGGCTGTCAGATTGTTGCCCATGGACTATTGATAACCAGTTCGATCGTCTGGTTGGGGAAAATCTGACGTGTTTCATACGTAACTACGTCATACGTAGTACATGCACATGTATAAGCATGTTTCCAAGCAGTTTCTGACATTTCGCCAACATGCTTAGATCAGCGGACTCAGTCGCCGAAAAGTCATAAAGAGAGCGACACCGGATGTGTGACGTCACGGAGCTCGATAGGCTAATGGTTCCAGTGCAAAAATTGCCATGGGAATTGACCACACAAAAAAAAAACCCAACTGGTTGCATCTTTGAAACGGGGGACCTTGAATTATTCCAATATTTGAGCAAAATTTGATTTGTTTTCATTGATTTTAAAAAAAAAAATGAAAAACTTTCCGTTCGTACACATATCCTGTGACAAATCCACAGAGAGGCGAATTCCACAGACAAAAAGGAATCGTCGTAAGTTGTCAACTGGGTGGGTTTTAATACGATATCATTAGGCAATACTTTGTCTTTAACTCTGCCACTACAAAAATTCCTATAAGGCTGTTGCCGCCAATAGAGGCGGAGCTTATTCCGGTTTTTATACTGTTAAGCGAAAGGAGGGACATTTTTTGTTTATGGAATACGCTCTATTTCGACACACATTCCATATAATATAATATATTCCTTTAATGGATAAATGATTTGAGTCCATACAAGAGTATGTAATTAAGTACATTGGTCAATAATCGGTATTCACCAATTGACCTGTCACAGGCACTGACTGTAATCTCGCATTTTGTTTCAGGGATACAGGAGACACAACTTTATAACCTGCCCAGGCTTACCATAACAAGACCACTACATTAAAGTCGCCGCCAAACTGCACGATTCGTCGTAATGGGCGGGTTTCCATGTCGCCGAATGTTACGACGCTATTCTCACCCTCGCTAATTACCCTCTCGAAATGCAGCCTCGGCTGGCTTGAGTTTGGGATTTTGTGAACTAAATTAAATGTGTGATATATTCTTCTGTCGCTGGCTCAAAACACGACAAGGGTGTAATTCCACTCGTATGAGTTGTTTGAGGAAATGCGACAGGTACATCCGCTGACTGTTGTTGGTCTACGTCACATGGAATCTTTTCAATCTTGTCGACAAAGCCATTGGAAAAAGCGCTGTGCAAGCTCAGTTTCATTTGTGATTTATGAAAGGAAACGTTTTACTACAACGTCTTAAGCCCGTTGATAAGTTTAAGAAGGGAGAAGGTGGTGCCTTTTGAAGTGATTTGTTTTGCTTTAGAGTTTGGTTTTTCTTCCTTTTTAGTGTATATATATATATATATATATATATATATATATATATATATATATATATATATATATATATATATATAGTAATTGTCAAAATATAGTCATGACATAATTATCATTGTCAAAATATTGTCAGACATAATTATCATTGGAAACGTTCGCCATTTTTTATTTGACCCAATTTTCAAAATCCCTCTCTTCCCTTAGTTATGGATCAAATCATTCTAAACCTGTCCAGATCGCTTTTTTCATTCAATATTTAAACAGCGACGTCGGGTTTTCTTTAGATATTTTGGATTGAGTATTTTTAATGACGTTTCGAAAATTATATATATCGTGTACATGCAAAAATGTCATTTTTATCACCAAGAAAATAACACAAAACTGGACGCTTCAGACAAGTTGCTCTTGTTGTAGCAGCCCTTACTCTTTGGACAGTCTCTGGCATTGTTACTAATGTAAAGAGGATTGTAAATCTACCTTTAGATGTGCACTGTTTTGAAAACAGACGTGAAGGTGACCAATTTTGTTGTCGTTTTTACTCCAGTATTTCTACACGTGTGGGTGTGTTTAGCGACAGGCAACGCTTGATCTCCACCTCTTAGTCTTACGTCATTCAGCGCTAGGCCAAATCGACGTGTGGATTGCAAGGCAAATAGTATGTTGCCACATAACATGGGTTTTCAGTGCCATATCTTCTCAGTCAGTGTTAGGGCAACTGACGTCAACGTTCTGACTAGTGTTACTTACCCTCACCTCCAAAATATTTGGTAACAAGATTAATATACGTCACATGGACGTTTTTTTAGTATACGTCACATGGACGTTTTTTTAGTATACGTTTTTTTATATGGACGTTTTTTTTGTATACGTTATATGGACGTTTTTTTAGTATACGTTATATGGATGTTATTTTTAGTATACGTCACATGGACGTTTTTTTTGTATACGTAATATGGACGTTTTTTTGTATACGTTATATGGACGTTTTTTTAGTATACGTTATATGGACGTTTTTTTAGTATACGTTATATGGACGTTTTCTTAGTATACGTCACATGGACGTTTTTTTAGTATACGTTATATGGACGTTTTTTTAGTATACGTCACATGGACGTTTTTTCAGTATACGTCACATGGACGTTTTTTAGTATACGTTATATGGACGTTTTTTAGTATACGTTATATGGACATTTTTAATATACTTTATATAGACGTTTTTTTAGTATACGTCACATGGACCTTTTTTTAGTATACGTTATATGGACGTTTTTTTAGTATACGTTATATGGACGTTTTTTTGTATTATATGGACGTTTTTTTAGGTATACGTTATATGGACGTTTTTTTACGTTATATGGACGTTTTCTTAGTATACGTCACATGGACGTTTTTTACGTTATATGGACGTTTTTTTAGTATACGTTATATGGACGTTTTTCAGTATACGTCACATGGACGTTTTTCAGTGTACGTCATGGACGTTTTTCAGTACGTCATGGACGTTTTTCAGTGTACGTCACATGGACGTTTTTCAGTGTACGTCACATGGACGTTTTTCAGTATCAGTTTTTCAGTGTACGTCACATGGACGTTTTTAGTATACGTACGTCACATGGACGTTTTTCAGTATACGTCACATGGACGTTTTTCAGTATACGTCACGTCATGGACGTTTTTTAGTACGTCACATGGACGTTTTTTAGTATGGACGTTTTTCAGTGTACGTCACATGGACGTTTTTCAGTGTACGTCACATGGACGTTTTCAGTGTACGTCACATGGACGTTTTTCAGTGTACGTCACATGGACGTTTTTCAGTATACGTCACATGGACGTTTTTTACGTCACATGGACGTTTTTTAGTTAACGTCACATGGACGTTTCAATGATGTATTTGTCAAAGTGTTGTCTTGTTGTTCAGTATATTGTCAATGTCGTATGAAAGTTTGTTCACACAGTATAGTTGTCAATGATGTTTTAATGTGTATGAAAGTGTTGTCTTGTTTTCAGTATAGTCACATGGATGTTTTCATGAAAGTGTTGTCTTGTTGTACATGTAGTTGTCAATGATGTATTAATTTGTATTTGTTGTCTTGTTGTACACAGTATAGTTGTCAATGATGTATTTGTATGAAAGTGTTGTCTTGTTGTAGTTGTCTTGTTGTACACTGTATAGTTGTCAATGATGTATTTGTATGAAAGAGTTGTCTTGTTGTACACAGTATAGTTGTCAATGATGTATTTGTATGAAAGTGTTGTCTTGTTGTACACAGTATAGTTGTCAATGATGTATTTGTATGAAAGAGTTGTGTTGTTGTACACAGTATAATTGTCAATGATGTATTTGTATGAAAGGGTTGTCTTGTTGTACACAGTATAGTTGTCAATGATGTATTTGTATGAAAGTGTTGTCTTGTTGTACACAGTATAGTTGTCAATGATGTATTTGTATGAAAGGGTTGTGTTGTTGTACACAGTATAATTGTCAATGATGTATTTATATGAAAGTGTTGGCTTGTTGCACACAGAGCGGGGATTTAACAACTTCAATTTTCCACTCTTTTCATTGTTGTCGACAGATTTGGTCTAGCAACCATTGGCGGAGTACTTTAAATTTGGTGTATGGTTTCGTTGGTCATTTGTGGTATTGACATAGGTAAGCAGTCGTGCTGGTTTAATTAACAAAAGGCTGTTGTGGTTTTCTTCGTGGGTCAGTTGTTTGTACGTTGATGACATTTTCAGTATCGGTGTGCTTTCACGGGGGGAGGGGGGTTGTTGTTGTCGACAGATCAACGGCCCGTGATTTCACACAGATGGGTTTATTATTTTGCTTTCGTTTTCCACCGCCACACCTCGGCGTCTATTGTTTACAGTTGTTGGCTTCTAATGGCAATTAGTATTCCATTCGTTATATGATCAAGGCATGGAAAGTTAAACATGGACTTACCTCTGTAAAACAATAATGACAATTATGGCATAAGCTTGTGGAAAATGAGCTCAAAAGACGCACACCAGGTTGAAAATTGCGTAAAGGTAAACATCCATTACAAACTGACTAAGAAATCTTCGCTAAAATGGATAAAAATGTAAGAACTTGTAGGAGACACAGAAAACACCGTTAACTGCTTACTATTACTACAAACTGCATATCAGTTTATTTGTTGTGTGTGAACTTTCACGGTGGTTTGGGCAATTGGTAAGGCTGTCAACGCGATGACGTGCTGGGCAACTGGTAAAGCTTTCAACGCAATGACGTGCTGGGCAACTGGTAAGGCTTTGAACGCATTGACGTGCTGGGCAACTGGTAAGGCTTTCAATGCAATGACGTGCTCGGCAACTGATAAAGCTTTAAACGCAATGACGTGCTGGGCATCTGGTAAGGCTTTCAACGCAATGACGTGCTGGGCAACTGGTAAGGCTTTCAATGCAATGACGTGCTCTGCAACTGGTAAAGCTTTCAACGCAATGACGTGCTGGGCAACTGGTAAGGCTTTCAACGCAATGACGTGCTGGGCAACTGGTAAGCGCTTTTAACGCTGGGCAACTGGTAAGGCTTTTAACGCAATGACGTGCTGGGCAACTGGTAAGGCTTTCAACGCAATGACGTGCTGGGCAACTGGTAAGGCTTTCAACGCAATGACGTGCTGGGCAACTGGTAAGGCTTTTCAACGCAATGACGTGCTGGGCAACTGGTAAGGCTTTCAATGCAATGACCTTTGGGCAAAATGGCAATGACATGCTGGGCAACTGGTAAGGCTTTTTAACGCAATGACGTGCTGGGCAACTGGTAAGGCTTTCAATGCAATGACGTGCTGGGCAACTGGTAAGGCTTTTTAACGCAATGACGTGCTGGGCAACTGGGGTGGCTTTCAATTTGACGTGCTGGGCAACTGGTAAATCTTTCAACGCAATGACGTGCTGGGCAACTGGTAAGGCTTTCAACGCAATGACGTGCTGGGCAACTGGTAAGGCTTTCAATGCAATGACGTGCTGGGCAACTGGTAAGGCTTTCAATGCAATGACGTGCTGGGCAACTGGTAAGGCTTTCAACGCAATGACGTGCTGGGCAACTGGTAAGGCTTTTTTAATGCAATGACGTGCTGGGCAACTGGTAAGGCTTTCAATGCAATGACGTGCTGGGCAACTGGTAAGGCTTTCAATGCAATGACGTGCTGGGCAACTGGTAAGGCGTTTTAACGCCATGACGTGCTGGGCAACTGGTAGGGCTTTCAATGCAATGACGTGCTGGGCAACTGGTAAGGCTTTTAACGCAATGACGTGCTGGGCAACTGGTAAGGCTTTTTTTGCAATGATGTGCTGGGCAACTGGTAAGGCTTTCAATGCAATGACGTGCTGGGCAACTGGTAAGGCTTTCAATGCATTGACGTTTTAACGCTGGGCAACTGGTAAGGCTTTCAAATGACGTGGGCAACTGGTAAGGCTTTCAATGCAATGACGTGCTGGGCAACTGGTGCTGGGCAAGGCTTTCAATGCAATGACGTGCTGGGCAACTGGTAAGGCTTTCAATGCAATGACGTGCTGCTCGGCAACTGGTAAATCTTTCAACGCAATGACGTGCTGGGCAACTGGTAAGGCTTTCAATGCAATGACGTGCTGGGCAACTGGTAAGGCTTTCAATGCAATGACGTGCTGGGCAACTGGTAAAGCTTTCAACGCAATGACGTGCTGGGCAACTGGTAAGGCTTTAACGCAATGACGTGCTGGGCAACTGGTAAGGCTTTCAATGCAATGACGTGCTGGGCAACTGGTAAGGCTTTCAACGCAATGACGTGCTGGGCAACTGGTAAGGCTTTCAACGCAATGACGTGCTGGGCAACTGGTAAGGCTTTCAATGCAATGACGTGCTGGGCAACTGGTAAGGCTTTTCAATGCAATGACAAATGACGTGCTGGGCAACTGGTAAGGCTTTCAACGCATTGACGTGCTGGGCAACTGGTAAGGCTTTTTTACGCAATGACGTGCTGGGCAACTGGGAAGGCTTTTTTCAATGCAATGACGTGCTGGGCAACTGGTAAGGCTTTCAACGCAATGACGTGCTGGGCAACTGGTAAGGCTTTCAACGCAATGACGTGCTGGGCAACTGGTAAGGCTTTTAACGCAATGACGTGCTGGACAACTGGTAAGGCTTTCAACGCAATGACGTGCTGGGCAACTGGTAAGGCTGACGTTGGGCAACTGGTAAAGCTTTCAATGAATGACGTGCTGGGCAACTGGTAAGGCTTTCAACGCAATGACGTGCTGGGCAACTGGTAAGGCTTTCAATGCAATGACGTGCTGGGTAACTGGTAAGGCTTTAAATGCAATGATGTGCTGGGCAACTGGTAAGGCTTTCAATGCAATGACGTGCTGGGCAACTGGTAAGGCTTTCAATGCAATGACGTGCTGGGCAACTGGGAAGGCGTTTTAACGCCATGACGTGCTGGGCAACTGGGTAAGGCTTTCAACGCAATGACGTGCTGGGCAACTGGTAAGGCTTTTTAATGACGTGCTGGGCAACTGACGTGCTGGGCAACTGGTAAGGCTTTCAATGCAATGACGTGCTGGGCAACTGGTAAGGCTTTCAACGCAATGACGTGCTGGGCAACTGGTAAGGCTTTCAATGCAATGACGTGCTGGGCAACTGGTAAGGCTTTTTTAACGCAATGACGTGCTGGGCAACTGGTAAGGCTTTCAATGCAATGACGTGCTGGGCAACTGGTAAGGCTTTCAATGCAATGACGTGCTGGGCAACTGGTAAGGCTTTCAATGCAATGACGTGCTGGGCAACTGGTAAGGCTTTTAACGCAATGACGTGCTGGGCAACTGGTAAGGCTTTTAACGCAATGACGTGCTGGGCAACTGGTAAGGCTTTCAATGCAATGACGTGCTGGGCAACTGGTAAAGGCTTTCAATGCAATGACGTGCTGGGCAACTGGTAAGGCTTTTAACGCAATGACGTGCTGGGCAACTGGTAAGGCTTTTTTAATGCAATGACGTGCTGGGCAACTGGGAAGGCTTTTTAATGCAATGACATGCTGGGCAACTGGTAAGGCTTTCAATGCAATGACGTGTTGGGCAACTGGTAAGGCTTTCAACGCAATGACGTGCTGGGCAACTGGTAATGGCTTTTTCAATGCAATGACGTGCTGGGCAACTGGTAAGGCTTTCAATGCAATGACGTGCTGGGCAACTGGTAAAAATTTCAACGCAATGACGTGCTGGGCAACTGGTAAGGCTTTCAATGCAATGACGTGCTGGGCAACTGGTAAGGCTTTCAATGCAATGACGTGCTGGGCAACTGGTAAGGCTCTTTCAACGCAATGACGTGCTGGGCAACTGGTAAGGCTTTTTTTAACGCAATGACGTGCTGGGCAACTGGTAAGGCTTTCAATGCAATGACGTGCTGGGCAACTGGTAAGGCTTTTTTAACGCAATGACGTGCTGGGCAACTGGTAAGGCTTTCAACGCAATGACGTGCTGGGCAACTGGTAAGGCTTTCAACGCAATGACGTGCTGGGCAACTGGTAAGGCTTTCACGCAATGACGTGCTGGGCAACTGGTAAGGCTTTCAATGCAATGACGTGCTGGGCAACTGGTAAGGCTTTCAATGCAATGACGTGCTGGGCAACTGGTAAAGGCGTTCAATGCAATGACGTGCTGGGCAACTGGTAAGGCTTTCAATGCAATGACGTGCTGGGCAACTGGTAAGGCTTTTTAACGCAATGACGTGCTGGGCAACTGGTAAGGCTTTCAATGCAATGACGTGCTGGGCAACTGGTAAGGCTTTCAACGCAATGACGTGCTGGGCAACTGGTAAGGCTTTCATGCAATGACGTGCTGGGCAACTGGTGGTTTCAATGCAATGACGTGCTGGGCAACTGGGAAGGCTTTTTCAACGCAATGACGTGCTGGGCAATGACGTGCTGGGCAACTGGTAAGGCTTTTTAACGCAATGACGTGCTGGGCAACTGGTAAGGCTTTCAATGCAATGACGTGCTGGGCAACTGGTAAGGCTTTTAACGCAATGACGTGCTGGGCAACTTAAGGCTTTCAATGCAATGACGTGCTGGGCAACTGGTAAGGCTGATTGCTGGGCACTGCAATGACGTGCTGGGCAACTGGTAAGGCTTTCAATGCAATGACGTGCTGGGCAACTGGTAAGGCTTTTTTAACGCAATGACGTGCTGGGCAACTGGTAAGGCTTTCAATGCAATGACGTGCTGGGCAACTGGTAAGGCTTTTAACGCAATGACGTGCTGGGCAACTGGTAAAGGCTTTCAACGCAATGACGTGCTGGGCAACTGGTAAGGCTTTCAATGCAATGACGTGCTGGGCAACTGTAAGGCTTTCAATAATGACGTGCTGGAAGGCTTTCAACGCAATGACGTGCTGGGCAACTGGTAAGGCTTTCAACGCAATGACGTGCTGGGCAACTGGTAAAGCTTTCAATGCAATGACGTGCTGGGCAACTGGTAAGGCTTTTCAACGCAATGACGTGCTGGGCAACTGGTAAGGCTTTCAACGCAATGACGTGCTGGGCAACTGGTAAATGCAATGACGTGCTGGGCAACTTAAGGCTTTCAATGCAATGACGTGCTGGGCAACTGGTAAGGCTTTTAACGCAATGACGTGCTGGGCAACTGGTAAGGCTTTCAACGCAATGACGTGCTCGGCAACTGGTAAGGCTTTAACGCAACGGCTTTCAACGCAATGACGTGCTGGGCAACTGGTAAGGCTTTCAATGCAATGACGTGCTGGGCAACTGGTAAGGCTTTCAATGCAATGACGTGCTGGGCAACTGGTAAGGCTTTTTAACGCAATGACGTGCTGGGCAACTGGTAAGGCTTTTTAACGCAATGACGTGCTGGGCAACTGGTAAGGCTTTCAATGCAATGACGTGCTGGGCAACTGGTAAGGCTTTTTTAACGCAATGACGTGCTGGGCAACTGGTAAGGCTTTCAATGCAATGACGTGCTGGGCAACTGGTAAGACTTTCAATGCAATGACGTGCTGGGCAACTGGTAAGGCTTTTTAACGCAATGACGTGCTGGGCAACTGGTAAGGCTTTTCAATGACGTGCTGGGCAATGACTTTCATTGCATGACGTGCTGGGCAACTGGTAAATGGACGTGCTGGGCAACTGGGATGACTTTGCAATGACAATGACGTGCTGGGCAACTGGTAAGGCTTTCAATGCAATGACGTGCTGGGCAACTGGTGGTAATCAATGCAATGACGTGCTGGGCAACTGGTTCTTTCAATGCAATGACGTGCTGGGCAACTGGTAAGGCTTTTTTAATGCAATGACGTGCTGGGCAACTGGTAAGGCTTTCAATGCAATGACGTGCTGGGCAACTGGAAGGCTTTCAACGCAATGACGTGCTGGGCAACTGGGTGGCTTTCAACGCAATGACATGCTGGGCAAATGGTAAGGCTTTCAATGCAATGACGTGCTGGGCAACTGGAATGCTTTTTTAACGCAATGACGTGCTGGGCAACTGGTAAAGCTTATTTAACGCAATGACGTGCTGGGCAACTGGTAAGGCTTTCAACGCAATGACGTGCTGGGCAACTGGTAAGGCTTTCAACGCAATGACGTGCTCGGCAACTGGTAAGGTTTAACGCAATGACGTGTTGAGCAACTGGTAAGGCTTTAAATGCAATGACGTGCTGGGCAACTCAGGTAAGGCTTTCAACGCAATGACGTGCTGGGCAACTGGTAAGGCAATGACGTGTTGGGCAACTGGTAAGGCTTTTTTAAACGCAATGACGTGCTGGGCAACTGGTAAGGCTTTTTAAATGACGTGCTGGGCAATGGTACGTTTGCAATGAATGACATGCTGGGCAACTGGTAAGGCTTTCAACTGGTAAGGCTTTCAATGCGATGATGCTGGGCAACTGGGGTGGCTTATTTAACGCAATGACGTGCTGGGCAACTGGTAAGACTTTTGTAATGCAATGACGTGCTGGGCAACTGGTAAGGCTTTCAACGCAATGACGTGCTGGGCAACTGGTAAGGCTTTCAATGTAATGACGTGCTGGGCAACTGGTAAGGCTTTCAACGCAATGACGTGCTGGGCAACTGGTAAGGCTTTTAACGCAATGACGTGCTGGGCAACTGGTAAGGCTTTCAATGCAATGACGTGCTGGGCAACTGGTAAGGCTTTCAATGCAATGACGTGCTGGGCGTGCTGGGCAAGGCTTTTAATGCAATGACGTGCTGGGCAACTGGTAAGGCTTTCAACGCAATGACGTGCTGGCAATGCGTGCACTGGTAAGGCTTTCAACGCAATGACGTGCTGGGCAACTGGTAAGGCTTTTTCAATGCAATGACATGCTGGGCAACTGGTAAGACTTCAATGCAATGACGTGCTGGGCAACTGGTAAAAATTCAATGCAATGACGTGCTGGGCAACTTTTATTGAAGGCTTTCAAAGAAATGACGTGCTGGGCAACTTGAAAATGCTTTCAAAGAAATGACGTGCTGAGCAACTTGGAAGGCTTTCAACGAAATGACGTGCTGGGCAACTTGGAAGGCCTTCAGTTGAAAGGACGTCCTAAAGATAAGTCACAAAAATACTGGTGACTTTCAAAACTCTGAAATCACCGCATGTGATGACGTTGGGCAATTAGGCTGATGGAGCAACATACCGTTGTTTACGATATTGCTGGTCAACTGGTCATTTTTTGTCTCCATCACTCTATTGATTATCAGATGAGAAAATTGACTTGATCCCATGATGTGCTGGGCATTTTACAAAGCTTTCAAACAAATGTCTGTCTAAACATTAAAACACATCTAGAATAGGTGCTGGTAAATGCAATGACGTGCTGGGCATTTGATTTGATTTGAATTTACCCACATCCACAACAAAGGCGATCTCGGGTTTAACTGGTAAGGCTTTCAATTTGTGCTGGGAACTGGTAAGGCTATAAACAGCCAAAAGGGATCAATAACGTGGGCACAGAATTGTGCAATCTGCACACAACTGGTAGGCTTTTCAATGCAATGACGTGCTGGGCATCCGTCTCAAATGGGACTAGGTGTCGGTCCACTGGTAAGGATTTATAACTGTTGGGCAATGTGAGATTTTACCTGAAAAAAAATGACGTGCTGTGGTTCAACTGGGCATGGCGAGGGTCAAACCAACTGACCTCTTGTTTCTGTTGAGAGGTGCAATGACACCCTGACCTACTTTCAACTACCGAGTTGACCCACCCCCCTATTTATAACCCCCACACACATCGTCAGAGAGAACGTGGGGAACAACTAAGGTGTTGGAATTTGAATGGAATGGTGCACTGGGCATCCACAACAAGACCTAGTTCTGCTGTCACGTAACAAGCAAAATTCACTTAAGAGATTTTAAGTCAATGTAACATTCAACTGGTAAAGGTACATTTGTCAGCTAACAACACCTGAATTGGATCATAATTATATGGACTTGGTCATTGTCTGTGCTGGGGTAAACAGTTGACGTGCTATGGGAATACACCTAATTGATTTATCATTGTCTGTGCTCCCAGTTGACAACAGTTTTATGATGATAGGGGCAATGGAAGGCATTCAGAACATTGTTTCATTGTCTTTGTGCTCAATTGATCAACAGTTTTATTGCATAGGAATACATGAACATTATTGGTCAACTCAATGATCAACAGTTTTACAGAATTTGCATCCTACAAAAGGTCTTCTAAACGCAATGACGTCATTGTCTGTACTCAGTTGACAACAGTTTTATTGCATAGGGAATACATGAACATTATTATTGTCTGTACTCAGTTGACAACAGTTTTATTGCATAGGGAATTTCATGAATTTGAATATCTTTGGTTTTCAAAAAAGTTAATTGTTTTGTTTCAATAATCTTTTACTTGAACATTGGATTGTCTGTGATCAGTCTGACAACAGTTTTATTGCATCCTCAAGAACATACATGAACAATTGTCATTGTCTGTCTCAATTGTTGACAACAGTTTTATTGCTGCATAAGGAACACATGAACATTGTGACGTGCTGAATTGTGCTCAGTTGACAACAGTTTTATTGCATAGGGAATACATGAACATTGTCATTGTCTGTGCTCAGTTGACAATTTTTTATTGCATAGGTACATGAACATTTTCATTGTCTGTGCTCAGTTGACAACAGTTTTATTGCATACGGAATACATGAACATTATTATTGTCTGTGCTCAGTTGACAACAGTTTTATTGCATATCAATACATGAACGTGTTGTCATTGTCTGTTTCCTCAATTAACAACTTAGTTTTATTGCATACGGAATACATGAACTTATTGGTGTCTGTGCTCAATGACAACAGTTTTATTCGTCATGATGAATACATGAATTTGTTTCAAATCTTTCTTTCTTTGTTCTATTTACACTTTCTGATAATCTAAATTTCTTGGTGCAATGGATGTCTCTGATTTCTGTAATAAACTTAGACTTTCTTAACTATCGACTCTTCAAGAACAACAAAGGATCTTTGATGTGTGTTTCATTATGTTTGATGACTATCTAATTTGTTGTCAAGGTTTTAACATCTGATTTTGAGTGAGATTTACTCCATTAAATAATTTGGTCAAGTTGTAAAACTTTCAATTTTGGATTTATAACTGTTTATCATTATGATCATGACTTGGTACTGACCTAAGTTTTCTTTAACAGAACGGTCTTTGATTTAAATATTTCATAACTGTTTTCAATATGTGACCATCTCAGGTATACCTACGTTTGTCAGGTAACAACACCTGCATTGTTTCTATTTATAACTGTTGGTACAATGTGACCATCCCAGGTAGACCTACGTTTGTCAGGTAACAACACCTGCATTGTTTCTATTTATAACTGTTGGTGCAATGTGACCATCCCCTGATAGACCTACGTTTGTCAGGTAACAACACCTGCATTGTTTCTATTTATAACTGTTGGTGCAATGTGAAAATCCCAGGTAGACCTACGTTTGTCAGGTAACACCATGCATTGTTTCTATTTATAACTGTTGGTGCAATGTGACCATCCCAGGTAGACCTACGTTTGTCAGGTAACAACATCTGCATTGTTTCTATTTATAACTGTTGGTGCAATGTGACCATCCCAGGTAGACCTACGTTTGTCAGGTAACAACACCTGCATTGTTTCTTTTTATAACTGTTGGTACAATATGACCATCCCAGGTAGACCTACATTTTCTGGTTTCAACACCAAAAATTTATAACTGTTTCAATGCTTCAAAAACCTGCTTTTATAACTTCTTCCTACTTTCTCAATGTTGCTGGTGTAACTGGTCAACATCATGCATTGACAGCAGCTATTCTACAGCATTCATTCTGTTGGTGCAATGTGACCATTTGGTAGACCTATCTTTTGTCAGGTTTGATCAACTTTATTGGGGTGTTTCTGACATTGTCTTTTGCTATTCAAAACACGTGTTGGTGCAATGTGACCATTTCAGCTGCCTGTTCCCCACTTCCAGCAATTTCGCTCATTAAGTAAGACATAAGGCAGAAAGTCACATTGTTTCTATTGTATATGCCATTTTGGTTTCTAATTCTGTTCCCTGTACAGCCTTTCTAGGATGGTTATATCCCGTTCTTTTTTTAATCTGATTTGATTTCTTTCTCATAGTTTTCCCTCAATATTAAAATTGACTTAGTTCCTAATTAATACAAGGCCTTGGTTTCTTCTTCTAAACATATGAAAAAAGTCTAAACTCCACTAATAAAAAGAATAAGGCACAAGGAATAACCCTCAATACATTTCTTTCTTTCTTTAGTTTGTCATCACTCAAAAAAGGCGATCTACCTTTCAATCTTGATTTGTTTCTCCCTTGTTGTTATGTCTCTGTTTTCTGTTTGTCTCTTATATTTTATTTTGTTTCTATCATTGTTTTCAATGTCTTCTTCTTTTATTGTCATCTGAGGTTCTTAGATCTAGATTCTCTATGGGGAGATTGTTGTCTGGATTTTATACCTACGTTTGCCTGCCAAAGGAGCAATTGTAGATTTGTTCAATACTGCTCTTTTGGTTTCTTTGTCTTTTGGTTCCTGCTTACTGCTTGTTTTGGTTTTCTTTGCATTTACTCTCAATCCTCTTCAATTGATTTGTTTCTATCTTAGTTTTGGTGAAGGTCTAATTTCTGTTTTCTCCAATTGTTGCCTTCTCATTTTGTCTCATTGATACATTTAAGTTTATTTCTCTCTAATATAAACAAAGCAAACATTTTCTTCATTTTTCTAATACTGTTTCCCTCTACTCTCTCTTGTCATCTCTGGTTTCTTGACCCTTTTAAACTCTCTCAAAAATGATACTGCCATTTTGTTTTTTAAGAACTGTTGTTCTTCTCTTCTGTCTGCCTTACATCTATGTCTTAAATACACAGGTCAGATCTAAGTTTTTCTGATGAATCTGTCTATTCTTTTCTCTTGTCTTGCGATCTTCATTTCCCTCATTGTCTCAATCAATTGATACTCAGATCTGATCAAATTTTCTTTAATCTCATTTCTCAAAAGTCAAGTCTATACTCTTTCATGACAATCTCTTTTTCTGTTCTCTCTCTGTCTGTCTTTCTGTCTCTCTCCTCTAGTCTTTCTAATCTCTCTCTTTCTGTTTCCAACTCTCTGTTAGCATGTCTATTCTTCAATGATAACAAACTCTAATCTCTACTCTTAAACTTCTCTCTTACTCCTTGTCTCATACTTCAGGAGGATGTCTCATGGTCTGTGTCTCAATGTCTGTCTTACTCTACTGTCTTTACAACTGTCTGTTTCTCTCTGTTCTTTCTACTGTACTCTATACTTGCTATAATTACTAATAAGTAATACTCTAAAGACAGGACTCTGCTACTACTATGTCTATGACTCTATCTATCTATACTATTCCCTATCTCTCTCTACTTCTCCACGAGTCTCCTGTTGCCTTTCTCTATGTCTCTTTCTCTAATTTAAGGGTCTAGATCATCTACTCTTTCTCTCACTGTGTCTCCTAAGGCTTAACCCTCATCCTGTTCATAACGTGTTTCCACTGTTCATGGTGTGTCTTTCTTTATTGGGAAATTTCATGACACATCCATTTCTCCTCTCTCATGTGTTTTTTAATCAGCTTCTCTAATTTGTCATCTGTTTTCGGTTATCTCTAATTTCTTAACTCTAGTTCTGTCTTGTTTCTCCATCTCTCTTCTCTTTCTATTTGACCTCCTCTGGATTATATAACTCTTGAGGATTGCCGTGGGACTTGTTTCTGATTTTCTCTCTCTAAATGTCTGTTATGCACTAGTCTCTCTATCCTGTCTACTACTTCTGACTGTCTGTCTGTCTGTCTGTCTGTTTCTAATTCTCTCTCAATGTCTCTGTACACTCCCTCTTAATAAATCTGTCTCATGGTCTCTCAACTAATTCTAACTATTTTTCTCTATACACTAACATTCCAAAGTTTCAAATATCTGATCCACTTCTCCCTACGTCTGTATAAAACAAGATTATTTATATTTATTTTTCTCTGGAGTCACAATGTGTTTTTGATAAATGGTGATTGATCAAAGTCACATTTTGATGGATACAACTGGTGATTGAGGTTTGGTTAGTGCATTTTCATTAATTAAATTTGAACCCACGTGGGAATTCCAATTTAATTGTTTGTTTGTGCATCATTGACTCCTTCTGTGATTTGGTCAACAGATGCAAGGTAAAAAGTAGGAAAGTGGTTTCTATGTTGTGATCCTCAATTTCATGTACCACTAGGGTCTTAATGTGTTATCGGTATCAGTGTTGCACAGTTCTTCTTCGTTAAGATCCGGTCGAATGGTTACACTTTTGTGAAAACTTGAATATTATCCACCTTAGGGTTATTCGTCATTTTAGTGTAATGGTAAGGAGATGGTGACATTTTTTTTCTTCATGAGTCTATCTATGATGTTTGCATTTTTTTCCTTAACTATTCCATGTTTTGTGCTCTCTGTTGTCGCTTAAATGTACGTTTGCATTCGTTTATCAGAAAGTTTTTTCATTTTTGTTTTTGATTTTAGATCTTTGTCTTCAATGATCTCCATTAGATTTCCACCAAGTTTCTTCTACTGCTCTTCTCTTTCGTCTTGAGATTAGGATTTCATCACTTGGGACAGATTTGATATCAGGTCAGAAACTGTTCAACTAGTTTGAATCAGGGGCATCAAGTCTGGTTACATTAGACCATAATTTTATACAAACTTGAAGAATTTTCTTTTCTATATCCTAACTCATGAATCTTTTATCATCGATTTGACAACTACTCTACTACTACTTTCCATGTCTCCTGATGATTGTTTTGTCCTATATGAAATCGATACACGTGGTGAATTATCCACTGAAAGACAATAAACAGCAAGATGGAAAATCGATCGTGATTGAGTCATCATAAAGTCATGACAATCCTTCATCGAAAACAAATAGAAATTTGGCGTCCAATACAATCAGTCCTTCATCCGACTCTTTGATTATCAAACCTCTCAGTGACATCATCGATAAAACATTGATCATAATTTTTATTTAAGACACTCAACAACACCCTGTAAATCAGTATGAACAATCACCCATACAAACTAAAGAAACAGCCATCATCAACTGTGTATAACCCTTCATCAGGACCTGGATGACAGAAAACAAACTAAATTCAATCAATGACAAGACAGAGTTGATAACATTTAGGAAAAAAAGAAATGATATTATATTAAATGAGCTGGTGATAAACAATTACGACTATATTATTTAACAGCACATAGCGGTCAAAAATCTCTAGTTTCTTTTTTATATTTTGAACATCTATTTCATTACCAAAGTTTTAATCTTCATGGTTCAATCCATTATGTCTGATTAAAAGTCTGTGTTCTTGTATTCATACTATCTGTTACACTGAAGAAATATGAAAATTAAAATGCTGTCCATGCCCTTGTCACAAGTCGTCTTGACTACTCTAAATCTCTTCTTTATGGGTTGCCAAAGAGTTCTATTCATCGATTACAATTACTTCAAAATCCTCTTTCGCATAGAATTGTCATTGTAATAATGACCAAAAAGTCTGAACACATTTCAAATCAGAGTTTTGTGCTCTCTACATTGGACTTCCACGTTGAATAAATCATTGCTATATAAGATAACATGTCTCATTTTCCAACTGTATTCCATGACATGCCCTCCACCTTGAAGTCTGTATAAACTTCACTACCCAAATGGTTTGCTTAGATCATCACAATCTTCATATCAAAGTTTTAGAAGAGCAGTCCAAGATAACATTTTCGGAAGTTTAGCTCGGTTGTTAACAAAAACTTGGCCTTTCATGGCAAGGCGATGTGTAAACGATGCAAAAGTGAGTATTCGATCCCCACATCATTGGCAAAGGATTTTTAAATCATTCCTTGTAACCCATTGTCTCGTCTTTGTTCCACTAACATGGGGCAAAACTGATATTATTTATTCAATAAAATCATTTCCAGTACAAGTGTCACCTTTCACTGTTTGTCTTTAGTAGTAGTACACCCATTTTTTAATCATTTCTAGTGGTGCTAATTCATCAGACATCACCCATTAATAGTAGTTCGTTAACTGAGTAAACCCAGTAATCACCAGGAGTCTTCAGTGATGTAGTCCTAGTGGATGTGCCAAACGAGGACTCAGTTTTAGTAACACAAAACCTTTTAGTAATGAGTAGTAGTACCAGTAACCTAGTATCCATTAGTTGTTCTATCAATGAAGACACACGTTTTCTCCCGTTTTCAAAGAAGCAGAATATCTCTATCTACTGTTTCCAAAACAAGTAGTTGAGTACGTAGAGTGGTGGTAGTCCTCTTAGTAGTAGAAGAGTGGTGGTGGTGGTCAGGTAGTGGTGGTAGTAGTAGTAGTAGTAGTAGTGGTAGTAGTAGTAGTAGTAGTAGTAGTAGTACTACTAGGTAGTAGTAGTAGTAGTAGTAGTAGTAGTAGTAGTAGTCCTGTTCAGTAGTAGTAGTAGTAGTGGTGGTGGTCTGGTAGTAGGGTTAAACTGAAGTAGTGGTGGTGGTAGTGGTGGTCGTGGTGGTAGTGGTGGTGGTAGTGTCGGTAGTAGTAGTAGTAGTAGTAGTAGTAGTAGTAGTAGTAGTAGTAGTAGTAGTAGTAGTAGTAGTAGTAGTAGTAGTAGTAGTAGTAGTAGTAGTAGTAGTAGTAGTAGTCGTACAAGGAGGAGAGGATGAAATGACGAAGATTTATAAGATGTAAATTGATTGAATTGTGAGGTGTTATACGATGTAAATTGTAGGGTCAGGACCAGATTGTATTTGTATATTAATATTTAAATTGATTGAATGTAAATGTTTATAATATGTACACTGAATGCTTAGAATTTATTCTAAGATGTAACATTATTAAACCTTGACGCATCATAACGAGTAACTAGATTGAATGTTGAGGTATCATAAGATGTAAATAAGATTGAATGTTGAGGTATCATAAGATGTAAATAAGATTGAATGTTGAGGTATCATAAGATTTAAATAAGATTGAATGTTGAGGAGGTATCATAAGATGTAAATAAGATTGAATATTGATGTGTTACAAAATGTACATAAATTGAATGTTGAGGTATCATAAGATGTAAATACGATTGAATGTTGAGGTATCATAAGATGTAAATACGATTGAATGTTGAGGTATTATAAGATGTAAATAAGATTGAATGTTGATGTGTTACAAGATGTAAATAAATTCAATTTTGATGTGTTACATGATGTAATAAGATTGGATGTTGATGTGTAATAATGTGTAAATAAATTTAATTTTGAGGTGTTACAAGCTGTAGATAAAATTGATTGTTGAAGTATCATAAGATGTAAATAAGATTGAATGTTGATTTGTTAAAAGATGTAAATAAAATGAACATTGATGTCTTATAAGGTGTAAAAAAGTTGAATGTTGAGGTGTTAAAATGTGTAAATAAATTGAATGTTGATGTGTTATAAGGTGTCAACAGATTGAATGTTTATGTGTTATAATATGTAAATAAATTCAGTGTTGATGTGTTATAATGTGTAAATAGGATTGAATGTTTGTGTTGTAAGGTGTAAATAGGATTGAATGTTAATGTATTATGAGATGTAAATAGATTGAATATTGATGTGCTATAAGGTGTCAATAAGATTGAATGGTGATGTATTATAAGATGTATATAAGAATGAATGTTGGTGTGCTATAAGGTGTCAATAAGATTGAACGTTGATGTATTATAATATGTAAATAGGATTGAATGTTAATGTGTTATAAGGTGTAAATAGGATTGAATGTTGATGTGTTATAATATGTAAATTGGTTGCCTAGTAACAAACCAATGATCCAATCAGAGACTGTGTGTTACAGTGGGCGGGGTCTAAAATGACTGCTCAATTCTAGTTGCCTGGTGACAAACCAATGAGACAACCAGAGACTGTGTGTTACAGTGAGTGGAGTCTAAAGACTGCTCAATTCTAGTTGCCTAGTGACAAACCTATGAGCCAATCAGAAGCTGTGTGTTACAGTGGGTGAGGTCTAAAGGACTGCTCAATTTTAGTTGCCTAGTGACAAACCAATGAGACAATCAGAGGCTGTGTGTTACAGTAGGTGTGGTTTAAAAGACTGCTCAATTCTAGTTGCCTATTGACAAACCAATGAGCCAATCAGAGGCTGTGTGTTACAGTGGGTGGGGTCTAAAAGACTGCTCAATTCTAGTTGCCTAGTGACAAACCAATGAGACAATCAGAGGCTGTGTGTTACAGTGGGTGGGGTCTAAAGACTGCTCAATTCTGGTTGCCTAGTGACAAACCAATGAGCCAGTCAGAGGCTGTGTGTTACAGTGGGTGGGGTCTAAAAGACTGCTCAATTCTAGTTGCCTAATGACAAACCAATGAGCCAATCAGAGGCTGTGTGTTACAGTGGGTGGGGTCTAAAAGACTGCTCAATTCTAGTTGCCTAATGAGAAACCAATGAGCCAGTCAGAGGCTGTGTGTTACAGTGGGTGGGGTCTAAAAGACTGCTCAATTCTAGTTGCCTAGTGACAAACCAATGAGCCAATCAGAAGCTGTGTGTTACAGTGGGTGGAGTTAGGAACAGAAGACTAGTCACTATCCATCTTCTAATGCAGTACGTTGGATAGGAGGTTTATGAAGGCTGGTTACAAATACATGACAAATCGTTGACAGAGCATAATCAGCCCTGTTAGTATTCGAGATGGGATATTATATATATATATTTTTTAATGCCATCAATTAGGGAAATATTGGTTTTGAAACAAACCGGTATTTAGTGGAAAATTTTGGTTTTGAAACGGGCATTTAGAGGAAAATCTTGGTTTTGAGACGGGCATTTAGAGGGGTAGCTTATTCAGAAAATAATCGTTCACTGAGATTGCCGACATTTAGGAGAAATAGGCGTTATTGGGGTGATCATTTAGGCAGTAACTACTGTACAGCGTGTTACATACTTAAATCGTTCAGATGAATCAAAAGAAGACAACACACACAGATCTGCCGACTTCCAGAAGACGAAAATAGGGAAAATATTATGTCATGTGAAACGCCAAATCGCAAATCATATTTTCACTAATGCCATGTGAAACGCCAAATCATAAATCATATTTTTACTAATGTCATGTGAAACGCCAAATCGACAAATCGTATTTTCACTAATGTCATGTGAAACGCCAAATCGCAAATCGTATTTTCGCTAATGTCATGTGAAACGTGAAATCGCAAATCGTATTTTCACTAATGTCATGTGAAACGCCAAATCGCAAATCGTATTTTCACTAATGTCATGTGAAACGCCAAATCATCAAATCGTATTTTCACTAATGTCATGTGAAACGCCAAATCGCAAATCGTATTTTCACTAATGTTCATGTGAAACGTAAATAAATCGCAAATCATATTTTCCCGTAAAATCAACCAAATCAACCCAAAAGATTTTGAAATAACAACATATAGACAGCATTCACCTTAAAAGAAACAAAGTAACACATATTGTGAATAATAAATGATTATGGTTATGAACTTGCAAATCTCTCTATATATAGTATGTAATATGATGAATGTTGATCAATGTTCTTTGGATGTGGATGAACTGTTGAGTAGTAGTAGTAGTAGTAGTAGTATGTTCTTTGATGTGGATGAAGAGTGTAGCTTTCTGGTAGCTTTCTTACACTGTCCTAAAATTTCTCTGTTCTTTACAGACTAGACTTAGGCAAAGATGTTGACTTGCACACCAACAGTGAATTCAGCGTTGTAACTGTTAAGCTGGATCTGCCTTCATTCCTGGTTTTCCTCACCAAGAGAAAATTCTTTCAGACGAAGCATTGCTGTGATGTAAAGACGGGGATGCTGAGCACAATAAACTAAGAGCAAGTCTGACTTTTGAAAAGGCAAGTTATTAGAGTTTTTGTCTAAAGGAATTAAGTTATCTAAGGAATCAACATGATGCAGAAGAATATCCCACTGCTTGTCACATGTGTCATCATTTGAGAGTGCTGGTGGATGGGTGGCATTTTGGTCTAAAGGGAACTCAGAGTTCAGCTGATCCATGGAACACAAAATGGGTGGCATTTTGGTATAAAGGGAACTCAGAGTTCAGCTGATCCATGGAACACAAAATGGGTGGCATTTTGGTATAAAGGGAACTCAGAGTTCAGCTGATCCATGGAACAAGAAATGGGTGGCATTTTGGTATAAATGGAACTCAGAGTTCAGCTTATCCATGGAACAAGAAATGGATGGCACTTTGGTCTAAAGGGAAATCAGAATTCATTTGATCCATGGGAACAAGAAATGGATGGCATTTTGGTATAAGGGAACTCAGAGTTCAGCTGATCCATGGAACAAGAAATGGGTGGCATTTTGGTATAAAGGGAACTCAGAGTTCAGCTGATCCATGTAACAAGAAATGGGTGGCATTTTGGTATAAAGGGAACTCAGAGTTCCAGCTGATCCATGGAACAAGAAATGGGTGGCATTTTGGTATAAAGGTAACTCAGAGTTCAGCTGATCCATGTAACAAGAAATGGGTGGCATTTTGGTATAAAGGGACTCTCAGAGTTCAGCTGATCCATGGAACAAGAAATGGATGGCACTTTGGTACAAAGGTAACTCAGAGTTCATCTGATCCATGGAGCAAGAAATGGATGGCACTTTGGTATAAAGGGAACTCAGAGTTCAGCTGATCCATGGAACACGAAATGGATGGCACTTTGGTATAAAGGGAACTCAGAGTTCAACTGATCCATAGAACAAGAAATGGATGGCACTTTGGCATAAAGTGAACTCAGAGTTCAGCTGATCCATGGAACAAGAAATGGATGGCATTTTCTTACAAAAGTGCATAACATCAGAAAAAGAGACATGCTGTCTCTTCCGAATGTCATGAAAATTGAGCATGATGAAGCATGGCATCATCTAGAGGAAATTTCTCTGTCATGTACTTTAAAGCAGTGATATACAATTGCTTTGTGCTGAATAGCATTGAAGATTGGAATGTTGGCTTGGTTTCCCCAACAGCCCTTGAGCAATTTCCCCAATAGACAGATTTCTGTTTAGAAAGTGATTGGTTTCACCTCAGTGTCTATTTCGGTAATGTGTCACTTGCCTTAACAATGAACTCTGATCTGACACATTTTGACAAAAGTTCTCTGTACATTTGATTGTATAAATCCTTTAATTTGTGGATCTATGGTGCCTGTTGCTGAAGGATTAAATTATATTTGTCAAAAGTTGGCACAATCCAAAGCAAAAAAGAACAATAAAGTAGTGTTCTTTTTGAAGTTAAGCTCTCAACAAGTCTAGCCAGACGAGTATTTTTCTAAGGTCTTGTTCTGATGAGGACACAGTGCTTGGTTTTGAATTGGTATCAGTGGATTGAAACCAAGAGTCAATTATGCTATTGTCTTTTGTTTGGCACTGCTTGGTTTTTTTTCCTTGGAATCCTCCCTCTCTTTAACTTTCAGGATGTATTCCCTAAGAGACTTCTATAACTCAATTACTCGTTTTAGAGATTTTCAAAGAGATAACCATCTAGTTGGGCAATGCTTGAGCACTTTTTCAGTTTCCTGATTGTATAAACTTTGAACATCCTTAAATTCTCATTGCCTCTTCTCAAAATGAAAAAATCTAGAAAAAAGTTTTAAAATCAATCAAAACAGTTCATCCACACCCAATGGCAGTGCACTGACAGCCTTTTGTTGCACGAAGGGTTAAGTTTAATTAGTTGTCGTGACACCCATAACCTAATGAAATCATGTTGGGGTTGTCCTTTCTTTAAAGTGACGAGACACCGCCTTTCCTTCCTACCGTTACACTGGCATTGTCAGAAATAAATGCAAGGCAATTGTTGAGAGGAATTCTGAATTTTGCTAATTCTTCAATGATATGTCTCTTGATTTTCAGTGATGTTGAGTCTTCTCTTTGCTTCATCATTAATTCTAATGACAATTGGATACAATTTTTGTTGATGATCATTACTGCCATCGGTTCCTAAATGAGAGTGCACACTGTTTCGTTTTGCTAACTTATTATTCAGTACATCCCCTCGCAATGGATGATGCTATTGCAGTTGCAGTTGTTTTGGTGCGACCGCATTTCAATTTTTTTTGCAAAATCTGAATCCGGACACATTTCTCTGAGAAGGAATCCAAATTATTGATCACTGATTCAAATTGGCAAGTTACATTCAACAACAAATTTAACAAGAAATGTCTTTACTGAAAGTCTCAGACTTCTGCCTTTATTAGCTGATGAAGCATTAGTTGTGGTGGCTGAAGAACTAGACATGAGTAGATACTTTAGAACTAGACCTCATAAAACCACTGATGTCGCTACTGCACTGGCTGGTCCTTCAGGGATAGACCTAGGCCTTCATTTGATTGTATAAATCCTTTAAAGGATCTATGTTTTGGCTGTAGTTGTGGTGGCTGTTGATTTTCTTCAAAAGTGACATAGGCTTAGATGTTCTTAATGGTGGCTGTGACAACTAGACCTAGGCTAGATACTTCATGTACTGGTGGTTTTTTGGCTGTGGAGAACTAGACATAGGCCTAGATGCTTAGTGGTGGCTGTGGAGAACTTGAGAATCATCCCTAGATACTTTGGTGGCTGTAGAGAACTAGACCTAGGCCTAGATCGCTAATACTTGTGGCTGTGATCTGATAACCAGAACTGACCTAGGCCTAGATGCTTAGTGATCTGTGGTAGAACTAGACCTGAAGGATTAGATGCCAAAGATGGCTTCTCAAAATGAACAATAAAAAGATGCTTAGTGGTGGCTGTGGAGAACTAGCCAGACTAGTATTTTCTAATCTTGTTCTGATGAGTGAGTGCTTGCCTTTTGGCAGTAAGTTTATTACTGTGGAGTCAACTAGACCTAGGCCTAGATGCTTAGTGGTGGCTGTGGAAAACTCTTTAGACCTTCAGGCCTAGATGCTTACTCGTTTTGTGGTGGCTGTGGAAATTAGACCTAGGCCCTAGATGCTTTCTCAGGATGAAAAAGTTTAAAAATGGCTGTAATGAAAAACCTAGGCCTAGATGCTAGTGGTGGCTGTAGGAGAACTAAACCTAGGCCTAGATGCTTAGTGGTGGCTGTAAAGAACTAAACCTAGGCCTAGATGCTTAGTGGTGGCTTTAGAGAACTAGACCTAGGCCAATTTTTGGTGGCTTTTTGTTGAGAACTGACCTAGGCCTAGATGCATTTCTCTTAGAATCCACCCCCTCAGAATCAGACACAGATTTTGCATCTGTATTTTCAGAATTCTGCCTTTATTACTGAGGTCTCTGTTTTAGTCATAAAAACTGATCCATGCACTGTATCTCTACTATAGAAATAGTCTAATGGTGGCTGTGGAGAACTAGACCTAGGCTAGATACTTAGTGGTGGCTGTGGACTAGATGCCTGTGGATCCTAGATACTTAGTGGTGGCTGTAGGCAGACCTAGGCCTAATGCTTAGTAGTGGCTGTGGAGAACAAGTCCTAATCACAATGAAAATGGCTGTGGAAATGATTACTGTGGAATCCCACTGACACTCAAGATGCTAGTAGTGGCAATGAAACTCATCCATGAAATGAGTATAGTCCTAAGTCCCCTACTGGCATTCAAACTCCTAGGCCTAGATGCTTAGTCAATTTGATAATCCTCCCCTAATGAAGGAAGTCCATCAGAATCAGACACAGATTCCACTGGTATTTGTATTGGTCTTTTTTTCGGAAACCGAATTCAAACTCAAAGTCAATTTGATAATCCTCCCCCAAAGTTCCCCACTGGCATTCAAACTCAAATCAAAGGCAATTTGATAATCCTCCCCCAAAGTCCCATTGGCATTCAAACTCAAAGTCAATTTTGATAATCCTCACCCAAAGTCCCACTGGCATTCAAACTCAAACTCAAAGGCAATTTGATAATCCTCACCCAAAGTCCCATTCAAACTCAAAGGCAATTCAAACTCAAAGGCAATTCGATAGTCCTCACCCAAAGTCCCACTGGCATTCAAACTCAAAGGCAATTCGATAATCCTCACCCAAAGTCCCACTGGCATTCAAACTCAAAGGCAATTCGATAATCCTCACCCAAAGTCCCATTGGCATTCAAATTCAAACTCAAATTCAAATACAAATTGTATTTGGCAATATTTGTGAAAAAAGAAATCTTTTTTCATGACGCATCATTTCGGGAATATTGTGGTCATATCGTGTTGTCAGGAAGAGAGGTCTCAAATCGTGATTTTCCTGACAAATTCGGGAAGGTTGGCCGGTCTGCATACAAATATAACATAATCATGAATATAAAAACCACATAATCATAATATACCGCACCCAGGGTGTTCACACTGTACAGTACAGCAAATTTAATCTGATATGTACTGGGACTTACAAATATAACGTACATGAACATGAGCGACATGAGCAACTTTGTTATTAAAATAGGCAAAAGATTTTTTTTAGTATTTTTAATTTTTATTAATAATAGTCATTGTGTTGATTTGATTTTCTTCATTAAATTTTTATGCTTTTCCGCAAGAGTTAGAAGTGAAAGACCAAAGTAGTATCAGTATTTACAACAGATGTCGTCTCTAAATGAATGCCATCTTCAATCAAGAAGAACACACAATTGATGACATAATAAAAAAAAATTAAGTTGAAAGGAACTGAAAAAAACACAAAAAAAACAAAACAAAATCGAGAGAGGAATAAGAATCGTTAACATCAAATTAGGTAACAACACATCATATCATTGAAATACTGGATGCTAACAACAGACTGGAGACAAAAGATGTTATAAGTTTTAGGAGTGATACTTCACACAAAGGGATGAGCAATATTAATCTGTTTATGTATTTATATTATGAAGACTTCAAATGAATGAAACGACAGGATGTGGATAAATGAAGAGATAGATGGATTGAACAATGAATGAATGGATAAAGTGGATCAATATGTATTAATGAACGAATGAATGAATAGTAAATGCATTGATGGATAGAAGAATGAATGAACGGATAAATGGATTAAAGAATGGATAGATGGATTGATGAATGAATAAATGGATGGATAAATGAATAAATGAATTGATGAATAGATGGATGGATGGATAAATGAATGGACAGATGGATGGATGGATGGATTAATGAACGAATGAATGAATTATGAAAGGTAGGTCAGAAGACTTGAAATTGTACAGACATAAGTGGAAATTAGGTGTAAGAAATAAACATAACGAAAACCTTACTTCCCTTTCATATTACATACAATTATAATAAGAAATGAATGTAACATAATCACATGTATATTCACATTAACATAAAACAACAAATATGCAAAAATCAGTTCATTATCTCAACTCAGTGCATGTGAAATTCGCTTGTTTCATTGAAATCCCCATACACATATATATAATATGCAGTGATCTCACTCTCATGGTGAATTAAGATGGAAACAGCAAAGATGAAAGATAAGTGAAAGATGTAAAAATTACCACCAGTTCTCATCAATCACCCAATTTATGTCAAAGTGAAAAGTTTCCTAGATATCATAATTGGTTAGATCTAGAAATTGAGTACTGACACAGTAACAGCCCATGCTCACAGTGACTCACGGTAGGCTTTGCGGTTGACATGATTCATCTACATTTCCCCACTGCCACCACATGTTTGTTTTATTCAAATTTACCCCAATCCACCATTGTGATGATCTCAGGGTGAATTGTGAGGAAACAGCAAGATGAAAGATAAGTGAAAAAAGGGCAAGAAGAAGGGCCTACCAGCAGAGCCTGCCAACCACCCACACCACCACGTGTAAAGGGAAAGTAAAGTTAAAGCAACTCCCATGCTCAGAGTTGAGCTCAGGGCAATCAGGAGTTGAATCATCATTTTTCTTAGCATACATGTCACAGTGTAGTAGTAGTAGTGTCACACATTTTACATTTTTTAACACCCCGCTCTCACTCTACATTCCACAAAAGTACAGCTGTCCAATGATAGTGAGGAAGGCAGGTGACTTGTACAGTAGTTCAGTTATTTTGATTGCAAAAACCATTTAAAGAAGAAGAAAAAAAAGGCAAAAAGACAAATACACAAGATCTTGTTTGCGTGTGATACTGATATGTGAGTGTGTGTGCATATGTATGTGTATGCATCCCAAGTTTTCAATTAAAACGTATCCTTGTTGCTGAGAATATAAATACGGTGTACACAATTTTCAGACACTTTGCAAGCTAATGTATCAAGATCATTGAAATTTAAATTCACCCTGTACACCATATGAAGTGGTCTCAGGGTGAATGAAGAGAAAACAGCGAGATGAAAGGTAAATGAACGGTTGACAGGAAGGGCCTACCAGCAGATCCTGCAAAGTGCTTTCATTTCAGGATCTGAATCCCAAACCTCAGGCTAGGAAGGTGAACAGCCGACCTTCTGGCTAGTTCAGACTTGGTCTACGTAAAAGTGATAATAATAATAATAATAATAATAATAATATATAAAAGCTAGTTAAAATAGTGATAAGTTTAAGAAGGAGGTGCTGATCACCCCAAGCTCCAATAGTACCGTACAGTGATGAGCCTGTGCCTGTGTCAAGAGTTAGGCCCCTGGTCTTTGGAACGTGACTAACACAACTAACAGTCTGTGTGTGTACATTAGATAAAGATCCATCAACAATAAACGTTTTGGACCAAAAAAGATATGGCATACTAACAAAATGAACATAATAAAACATATATGTGTGCAAAAATCAGTTACATGCAAATACTTCTCATATGCTTACAATATAAAAATAAAAGGTTGAATGACTACATGAAGATTCAAGGGAAATCAAAGTACCCAAAACTCAGCACAGGAACTACAATATATATAGGTAGTTTTAGAGTAGAATATAAAACGCCAAGAATTTTGTTCCATTCCAAATTTACCCATCCACCATATGCGGTGATCTCAGAGTGAATTAAAAGGTAACAGCAAAATGAAAGATAAAAGTGAATGAATGAAAGGAAAGAAGTAGAACCTACCAGTAGCCCCAGCCCGCCAACCACCAAAAACGTATGTCTTACAATTGCCAAACAGTAAAAGATATATTCACACCAAAGACCTTTTTAGTCATGACTAGGCATACATATATGCTACAGGGCCAAAAGCAAAAAAACAACAAAACAAAACAAAACTCATAAACAGCTTTTTAGCTCATTTTCAAATTTCCTGATTCGCATTGTAGCAGAGTTTCCATGTAATTGCAGTCAACTCTCAAATATATATATACATGTATAATGTGTGTGTACACATAATATCTCCATTTGTGTGTATGCTCCACTTAACCAGAAAAGATGAGCAAAGTCTCATGTATAATGTGAGGTCTTATCACTAATCATAGCCTAAAGCTTATTAATGAAAATCAGAGTTCATTGTACAAAAACACCCACCATAACAAGATCATGCTGATTAAAAAAAAAGTTGAAGAGGTCAAGTGACGCAACTGCATAAGAGTAAGAGTAGGGTATGAGAAGGAAAAAAAGAAAGGTGAGAAACCCCTTCAAAAAGCGTTGTACAAGAAGCAATTTGTGATAAGTACAAAAATATAAATAATCTGATATTATATCGGTGTGTCGACAAATGTGAATTTCTCACACTAGGTTGCCATGTGAAACATAATGTGTTAGGGTCTATATAATTTGCGGCAAGAATAATATACTCAATACCAGCTACTTGTAAATTGCCAACTCATTACGCACACATCTCAACCATCAATTATTTGAAAAAAGAAAGCAAACTATACAGTATACAATATTATAATACATTGAAATTAGCCGCATCCACATGTTATACATATATATTATGTATTCTGACATTTTCAATCCATGGCCTTTCCTTGTTGACTGGAGGTAAACCATGTCTCCATAGAGAATGCTATTGACATGTAATGACATGTAATAATTGGGGCAAACATTTCAGTAGATGACTCACTCCATGCCTTAAAGTAAGACACGTGGTAGCAGTGATTTAGTGGCTAGGAAGTCAGATCTGGGATCATGATGTCCTGGCTGCCAATCTGAGCAATGCCAGGTATGTATGACGTGACGTTTCTTGAGAAAAAAGCGTTTGACACGCATTTCCCAACTCGACCCAGGAGTAAATAGGTACCAGCATAAAGTGGGATATAAAACCTGTGATAGACCAGCATCATGTCCAAGAGGCAATGTTCCACTTCTTCACATTATAGAAACTGGGATATAAGCTCTTGACTCTGTGGACTGTGACGGCCTCAAAGGAAATTAAGTTTACTTTTTTCTCTCTCTCTCACTGAAACAAGTTACAGAAACTTAGGCAGAATAGAGAGATCAACTCCATTCAATGTAAACTCTGACCTCTGGTGGGAAATCATTCAACTTTGACCTACCCAAGTAAAAGACACTCAAGAGCAAATCTACTCAGCTTACCAAAGAAAAGACACTCGGAGCTAACCCATCTGTAAAAAAGCTGGATGGCGGAGAGATTATAGGTGAGATGATAGGGAGAGACATAGCTGCCAATTTTCAAAAATCAAAACAAGGAACATCCTTGTTAAAAATGGCCCATTAATCCCTTCCCTTCATGCGAAATATAACCACGTATTATACAACCCTGCACTATATATATCATTTACGTACATATATATGTACTCCAGGATGTCCAACAAAAAGTCAGCTTGCAATTTCCTACCTGTGTGCAAAACATCCCAGTTAGAAAATGACACACCTTCAGACCACCAAATTGGGAACAGTGTCACCTGTGTACATTTTCATGAAAAAGAAAAAGGCCCTACGTAGATAAGCTCAATGTTAAACAATATCAATTCAAATCAGAATTTAACAGATTTATATATGCCATCTCATTGAAAATTGAAAGGGAACATAATTAGTTATTTCCTCAACATTCTGCTTCAGATTATTAACATTCCCACATTTTTCTACTGTCAGAGCCCATTGCTTGACATTCTTCCTACCCTAGACACCAATCTCCACTATTTTGACCCTTTCCCTAGACACCAATCTCCACTATTCTGACCCTTTCCCTAGACACCAATCTCCACTATTCTGACCCTTTCCCTAGACACCAATTTCCACAATTCCGACCCTTTCCCTAGTCACCAATCTCCACTATTCTCACCCTTTCCCTAGACACCAATCTCCACTATTCTGATCTTTTCAAAACTAAGTATTTTTTTTTATGACATATGTCCGACTTTCCAATCCTACTGGACATACAGGATTTATTATATAAAAATCATATATAGACATGCTTTCCGAACCTGCAATCTGAGAGGTAAATTGTATTGTAATTCTAACGTGAATTGAAATTGAATTCCTGCCAAAAAAAATGTTTATTTAGAAAATACGACTAGAACCTCTTTCATCTCACTTATATTGTTAACCAGTTTATTTCTCTTGAGTAAAAGTGGAAGAGGCAAAGATCAGAGGTGAAGTAGTTAGTGTGGCTGGGCATCCATTCTTACCCGAGAATAAAATTAGCCCAGGCGTAGCTGTGGCAGCAACTGTTACAGGATCGCCAATATTGACTTTTAAAGCCATAAAATTCTCATGTAATGGTCTGGTGATATCAGTCAACGCAAAGAGGCATAGATTAAAATACTCTAAATAGAATCAGAATAATTGATTGGGGAGGCATCAAAGTCCCTGCTCGGTATGGCTACAAAGAATTCATCCTATAGATTGTGAGAGTTGAAAACGTATTGACAGACTGACAGACCTTAATGTGAAATAAATCTCTACAACACAGAAAGCTTGGCAGGAAAGATGTAATTGACCTACAAAATGTGATAAAAAGGTTAACGTCAACACCCTCTCATAATGTTTAATTTTAGAAGAAAACACAAAACATGAGGATACTGCAAGTAGTAAGAAGTAAAGAAGACAAGAGACCTAGTTGTACCAGCTAGGGTCTGGAATTACACTGATACAAATAGTGACTCATAGTTATAGCTCACTTGCAAATGGTGACTCATAGCTCACTTGCAAATGGTGACTCATAGCTCACTTGCAAATGGTGACTCATAGCTCACTTGCAAATAGTGACTCATAGCTCACTTGCAAATAGTGACTCATAGCTCACTTGCAAATAGTGACTCATAGCTCACTTGCAAATAGTGACTCATAGCTCACTTGCAAATAGTGACTCATAGCTTACTTGAAAATAGTGACTCATACCCATAGCTCACTTGTAAATAGTGAATCATAGCTCACTTGCAAATAGTGACTCATAGCTCACTTGCAGATAGTGACTCATAGGTATTTGTGGTACTGAGAAAGTAAGGAGGAGTTTGACATCATTTATTGTTGAGACAGTGTGTTACATGAATCGTGTATTAATTGTGACGGACACTGAATGTGTTAAATGAATCTTGTATCATTTATGATTGACACTTGAGTGTGTTTAGACAAGTTTTGTATTATTTATGATTATCACATGATGTCTTAAACGAGTCTTGCGTCATTTATGATTGATACAGCGTGTTAAATGAATCTATATATTATATCATATGCCATTGACACAGTGTGTTATATGAATCTTTATATTATATCATATGCCATTGACACAGTGTGTTATATGAATCTTTATATATATATTTGCCATCATTTTAAATGAATCATTTTATATTATTTGCCATTCACAGTGTGTTAAATGAATCTTTTATATTATTTGCCATTCACAGTGTATTAAATGAATCTTTTTATATCATTTGTCATTCACAGTGTGTTAAATGAATCTTTTTATATCATTTGTCATTCATTTAAATGAATCTTTTTATATCATTTGTCATTCACAGTGTGTTAAATGAATCTTTTTATATCATTTGTCATTCACAGTGTGTTAAATGAATCTTTTTATATCATTTGTCATTCACAGTGTGTTAAATGAATCTTTTTATATCATTTGTCATTCACAGTGTGTTAAATGAATCTTTTTATATCATTTGTCATTCACAGTTGTTAAATGAATCTTTTTATAATCATTTGTCATTCATTCAGTGTGTTAAATGAATCATTTTATATCATTTGCCATTCACAGTGTGTTAAATGAATCTTTTCATATCATTTGTCATTCACAGTGTGTTAAATGAATCTTTTATATCATTTTCATATCATCTGCCATTGACACAGTGTGTTGAATTAATCTTTTCCCATCATTTGCTATTGACACTGAGATACACCTTATCACAGAATATGGCATCTGATTATGATCCTATTCATTGACTGACACCAGCATCATTAAAAAAATAATTAAAAATAGCACGAGACATAATTTGGTCGACGAACTTCAAATCCATCATCACAGCCTTTAGAAATCAATAAAAATGTTGATATTTGATTTTCTTTTCTATCTTTCAAACGTCACCCCTTGGCGACTCTAATCACAAATGTGAAATCATCATAAGAAACTTACAAAAAGACAAATGTCACATATTGCAAATTAATACAAACTTGAGAGATGGACCTTCAAACTATGGGTGTGGATCTGATCTGACTCATCTCAATGTCGGCACCAGAAGGCTTGAAGAAGAAATCCGTTTGGAAAACCTTTGAAAGTCCACTTGGAGGGGGGCACGTTGTGAGAGAAGGCGTTGGTTCGTCTCCCGCCATAAGCTGGTGTTCCGAGACACAAAGACGACGAGTTCACGAAATCGTGGAAAGACGAGATGTTTTGAATTGAGCGCAGATCTCGTTCAAGGGAATCCGTGTCTGAGACTGACCCCGAATCGTCTGTGAAGACGGATGACTGTGAGAGTCTTCTGGTATGCACAAAGGTGGCATCTCTTCCCAGCTGGCTCCAGAGATTTGGTGAATTCTGAATCCCCGACCGCCAGCGACGAAGTCTGCCGTCTCCGACATCACTACCACTCCCGTGCCACTCTGTCAAAGAGTTTGGGGCGAGGCAGTGCGGCGGGAGAGATTGATATGCTACTGCTGGAGAGGTTTTCTCCGGACTTTGCGCCCGCATTTCACCCCCAAAGGTGTTTGACTTTTCACCGACGTGCCCTTTGACGGTGTGCCCCATTCTTGGTGCACCTCAGCGTGCAGCACCGTCTGAGAGCGCTGTTGCAGTCAAGGGAGCGGCTGTTGCAATCAAAGTCGGGTTCCATTACTGTCTGGGAGCGGCTGTTGCGATCAAGGTCAGGTTCCAGGTTGTTTACCAGGGACTCCTGGCTGGGCTGATGCATCAGGGACACGGGCCGCTCTTGGCGTTTGCACTCTGGCCGCCCGTCCATGTGACAGCTGCCGCAAAGAGACAAGGCACGCCCTCGTGGTCAGCTCTCCGGCAGGAACCCATGGTGACGCTGTCCATGCTTTTTGAGGTGAGAACCTTTTTGTGAGGTACGGATAAGCCACTGCTGGTGAGAGATGACGGTAGTGAATTCTGCCTGTTCTGACATATCCCGGGGTTGCTGAGAGTAGTGTGCTTTGTGTCCCCTGGCTGAGGGATTGAGCATGAGTTGGACAGGTTGACAGCTGATGAGCGGCTGTAATTCAAATCTTTCTTGGAGGATATATCTACTTCCTGAGATGGTCCGTTCCAAGGAGAGCTAGTTAAAACGAGCAAGGGCTGCTCTAATGAGCTACGGCGCCTTTACGCGCCCTACTTCCCTTTCCCATGTAATGAGGCACTGTTGTGTGTTCCAGGCGGTCGGCCATCCACGAGGGATTGTCCTTGAAGAAAATGCCTGTTTGTTCGATCGTTGCTTTGAGAAGGCTCCCGTTTCCGTCTCATGATAGAAGTTCTCACAGTCGCCCTGCTGAGAACCGTTCTCACTTTTCTCCGACTCGGGACCGTGAGTGTTCAAGTGAAGGTGCAGTTTGTGAACGTCTCTCATCAGACAGAACTGCTGGGCTGTCTCCAGCTGGGGCGGAATGTCCGAGCGGGTCGAGTACTCCATGAAGGCCACCATGAATTTGTTTGAGCTCATGCCCTTCTGTCTCTCCACCCGCATTTTCTCTGCCACGTAGTCGACAGCGACGGCGAAATAGTCTGGCAGGATGTGCTGGCCGTCATGTTTGAAGCGCACGTGCTTCTTCGAACACCTCAAGCGGGCGCCCAGGAGCAGATGATCAAAATGTACTCTGCCTCTTGTAAGCGGTCCACCAGCCAATCGTCTATGCCTTTCTCCGCGATCTCAGCCTCCTCGAGGATGTCAAGGGTCACTGTGACTCCACAGACTTCCATGAGAAAGCCGGCCAGCGCCTCAATGACCCGTTGGTGCAACGGACAGTCATAGGAGTAGAGAAGGAGAACCACTGACTGACTTTTACCATCAATATCTGTAAGGAATACAATGAAAAGAATCAATATCTGTAAGCAATAGAATGAAAAGAATCAATATCTGTAAGCAATACAATGAAAAGAATCAATATCTGTAAGCAATACAACGAAAAGAATCAATTTCTGAGGTTGAGCCTTGATGACAAATAAAAAACATTACAAACGTTCGATTAGATCATAATGCTTACTTCTTTCTTTTAAGAGATTGTTGTTTACCTGTTGACCCTCACCGCAGCTCATTGGCTCACATAGGTATTTGCCTGTTGACCCTCACCGCAGCTCATTGACTCACATAAGTATTTGCCTGTTGACCCTCACCGCAGCTCATTGGCTCACATAGGTATTTACCTGTTGACCCTCACCGCAGCTCATTGGCTCACATAGGTATTTACCTGTTGACCATCACCGCAGCTCATTGGCTCACATAAGTATTTGCCTGTTGACCCTGACCGCAGCTCATTGGCTCACATAGGTATTTGCCTGTTGACCCTCACCGCAGCTCATTGGCTCACATAGGTATTTACCCGTTGACCCTCACCGCAGCTCATTGGCTCACATAGGTATTTACCTGTTGACCCTCAACGCAGCTCATTGGCTCACATAGGTATTTACCTGTTGACCCTCAACGCAGCTCATTGGCTCACATAGGTATTTACCTGTTGACCCTCAACGCAGCTCATTGGCTCACATAGGTATTTACCTGTTGACCCTCAACGCAGCTCATTGGCTCACATAGGTATTTGCCTCACACAGCTTAGACATTGTTTGGAATGTACTACGGTTAGAAATAATCATGAAATGGGATTCCAGTCTATTCAAAGTCAACCAATCACTTGTAAGTGTTTAGTAATGTGACCTAACATCTACACTATCTATATATATTATCATGAGTTGGTCGATCTTTGTTTGACACAGACTCGGTTGATAGGCCACTAAGAGTAAACATATTTAGCATGTGGGTTTTAAAACACCCCAAGGTCATTTTCATTTGAATATGCCTACAAGTATGGAAGTCCAAACACGTGTCAGACGACTGAAAAAGGGAACGGTAGTACCAATACATAAGAAAGGATCAACTATGGAATGCTCAAATTCTAGAGGGATATCATTACTTAGCGTACCAGGAAAAGTGTATGCCAGAACTCTGGAAATGAGACTAAGTAAGGAAGAGTAGAGGATCAGATTGAAGACCATCAGAGTGATTTAGACCAGGAAGAAGTGTACAAGACCACATATTTCCAAATACACAAATAATAGAAAAATTCCATGAGAGAAACATTGACTTGCACCTGTGTTTTATTGACTTAGAAAAGGCATTTGGCACTGTGAGGAGGGAAGAAAATGGCATTCCTTAAAAGAACACAATGTAGAGCAAAATTTAATAGAAGCCATTAAAAGATTTTACAATAAACCAACATGTGCAGTGAGAGTAGCTGGAAACGGATTTGCAGAATTTGACGTAGATATAGGAGCCTATCGTCGGTGTCACAAGCAAAGCGCTTAAGTCAAACTGATCTCGTTTTTCAGGAGAATAAGAAAATTTCTTAAAACAAAACTGTTGTGCGTGATAAACCTAGCAGTCAGCAGAGATAAGCATATTGTTTACAACCTATTTCTCGCGATTTCATTGGTTGATTTAGATAACATTGACGTCAGATGGTATGTTGACATCCATAGGAAAGTGTTAGGGGTTTATCTGGAGTGTTCCAATTTCTGGACCTAACTGGATTGCTTGCGACACAGACGATATATAGAAACTCAAACCAGTAAATGTATCAATGCTTTTATTTGCCAATGATTTAGTCCTGTTTGGAAAATCAGAAAGTGACCTTCAGTCGAATATCAAGATTATGAACAATGAACTAAATAAAAGAGAAATGAGAGTAAATGCAAAGAAAACCAAAACAATGCTAGTAACTAGGGAAGCTAAAACACAAACTCTTAAATTGTGCAGGGAGAATTTAGAATAAGTTCAAAGCTACAATTACCTAGGAGTAATGATTAACTCAGAGGGAAAACTATGAGAAGAAATCAGCCAGAGAATCCAAAAGGCAAGTGCAATATACAACCATTATTGTTGATCTTGATCTTGAAAAAGAAAGTCCCATCCTCAATTTTCACTTCATCATTTCATTACTTGACTTGGTAGAATACTTTATTCAAACATATTTATAGTGCAGGCAGTAAACTCCCCCGTATATACACCTACAACATGTGTACGGTATATTCTAGATGCTGAGTGGGAAAATATACTATACCGGTATACTATTAAATGGAAGCAAAACAAACCTGAGACATTTACAATCAAATGGGAACCATATGGTTTTCTATTTAGTTCAATGATAGTTGATTGAAATTCCTAAACATAAAATATTTTAAAGAAATAATTAGTAGAAATCCATAATAAACCATTACATAGTTCTCTCTGATTTGAATCACACAATTGTAGTTAGCATTACATAGTTCTCTCTGATTTGAATCAAACAATTGTAGTTAGCATTACATAGTTCTCTCTGATTTGAATCACACAATTGTAGTTAGCATTACATAGTTCTCTCTGATTTGAATCAAACAATTGTAGTTAGCATTACATTCAGTTTAATTTATTATTGTTTTGCCATGTACACAAACCACGCATTGTAGTGGTTAATTCTTGTTTTGTTTTGCCTATGATTTTTGTTTGGTCTTTGTTTTCAATCTTTATTTCAAGTTTTTTTGTTTTGTTGTTGATGTTATTGTTGATATAATTTCCATGATTTTTCATGTTTTATTCTTTTCAATTTTTTATGTTTAATTATTATTAAAATTGTATTTTTTTGTTTGTGACTATGTAAATCTTTTGAAAAACAAAATTATTTTTTTTAAACAATAAAAAAAAAATTATGTTAAAACCGTCTAGGAAAGGTTTGTCAACAAAAACCAAAATGGCAGTTAGATAGTAGAGAATACAGTAACAAGTGAAAAAGAGACAAAGTACATTCAGTTTAATTTATTATTGTTTTATTAAAACTTGAAAAAACGCATCGTATCATTTTTTATGTTTAATTATTGCTTAAAATTCTAAGCCAGTATGAAAATTAAAAGTTTGTGACAATAAATCTTTAACTGATTTCAGGTTTTTTATTGCTAAAGCCCAAGGTAAAAGACCAAAGGGCAGACCTAGGAAAAGTTATAAAAGTTTAAAACATAGAAATTTAACTTTTTTGGAAGGAAACAAAATGCCAGGACAGAGCATCCTGGAGAAAGATCATGGCATCTGAACCCGTAACCTAAACCAAGAATGGGAACCGATAAAGAAAGAAGAAAAGGGTAAAAATCTAAGATGTCGACTGCTTCCTTGGCAACCAAGGACGCTAAAATTTTTCATCATGTTTTAATATACTAAAAGCAAAAACCTAGACTCATAAGCAAAAAAGTCAATTCAGGAGATATGGAAAAAAGTGTGAAAAAAGGTTTTTGGAAACAGAGTGTGAAAAAGGTAAGAATACAAAGTGTGAAAAACATAGAATAAGAGTGTGAAAAAAATGGAATAAAAAAAAAATTTTGAATTGAGAGTGTGAAAAAAGGTATGGAATACAAAGTGTGAAAAAGGTTTTGAATACAGAGTGTGAAAAAAGGTATGGAATACAAAAGGTGAAAAAAGGTTTTGAATACAAAGTGTGAAAAAAGGTAAGGAATACAGAGTGTGAAAAAAGGTATGGAATACAGAGGAAAAACAATAAGAGTGTGAAAAAAGGTATGGAATACAAAGTGTGAAAAAAGGTATGAAATACAAAGTGTGAAAAAAGGTAGGAATACAAAGTGTGAAAAAAGGTATGGAATACAGAGTGTGAAAAAAGGTAAGGAATACAGAGTGTGAAAAAAGGTAAGGAATACAAAGTGTGAAAAAAGGTATAGAATACAGAGTGTGAAAAAAGGTATGGAATACAAAGTGTGAAAAAGGTTTTGAATACAGAGTGTGAAAAAAGGTAAATGAAACCTGACTTAGAAAAAAGGAGGAATACAAAGTGTGAAAAAAGGTATGAAATACAAAGTGTGAAAAAAGGTTTTGAATACAGAGTGTGAAAAAGGTATGGAATACCTTGGCAACCAAAAAAAGGAATACAAAGTGTGAAAAAAGGTATGGAATACAAAGTTTGGAATACAAAGTGTAAAAAAGGTATGGAATATGAAGTGTGAAAAAAGGTAAGGAATACAAAGTGAAGAATAAAAGTGTGAAAAAGGTTTTGAATTCAGAGTGTGAGAAAAAGGTATGGAATACAGAGTGTAAATCAGGTATAAGACAGGTCACCACCTAATATGTCACCAATTATGAGGAATCTCCAGAGACAAAGGGAAAAATGTGAAAAAAAAGACAAAAAAGTGTGAAAAACAAGGAATACAAAGTAGAAAAAGTTCCTGTCTAAATCTAAAAAAGGTAGAAACAAATCAAAAAAGTTTAGAATAAAGAGTGTGAAACAGACTATGGAATACAAAGAAAATTTTGAATTTGAGTTAAATAGGAATACAAAGTGCCTTATAAGAAAAAGGTATTCGAAATATGACAAAGTTCAAATCTGGCCAAATTGGTTAAATAATACATAATATCCGGCAAATCTAGGAACTTTCCCATTGGTTAAATAGTGTACAAATATCCGGTTCAAATCTGAATATTGGTTAAATAGCAACAAAATATCCGGTTCAAATCTGGCAACATGTAAAAGCATACATAATATCCGGAGTTCAAATCTGTTTTCCCATTGGTTAAATAGCATACATAATATGGGATTCAAATCTGGCCAATTGGTTAAATAGCATACATAATATCCGGGGTTCAAATCTGGCCACTTTCCCATTGGTTAAATAGCATACATAATATCAGGGGTTCAAATCTGGCCACTTTCCCATTGGTTAAATAGTATACATAATATCAAAGTTCAAATCTGAACTTTCCTATTGGTTAAATAGTATACATAATATCAGGGTTCAAATCTGGCCACTTTCCCATTGGTTAAATAGCATACATAATATCCGGAGTTCAAATCTGGCCACTTTCCCATTGGTTAAATAGCATACATAATATCAGGGGTTCAAATCTGGCCACTTTCCCATTGGTTAAATAGTAAAATATCAGGTCTCAAATCTGGCCACTTTCCCATTGGTTAAATAGCATACATAATATCAGGGATTCAAATCTGGCCACTTTCCCATTGGTTAAATAGTATACATAATATCAGGGGTTCAAATCTGGCCACTTTCCCATTGGTTAAATAGTATACATAATATCCGATTCAAATCTGGCCACTTTCCCATTGGTTAAATAGCATACTAATATCAGGGGTTCAAATCTGGCCACTTTCCCATTGGTTAAATAGTAAATAATATCCGGAGTTCAAATCTGGCCACTTTCCCATTGGTTAAATAGTATAAAAATCCGGGAGTTCAAATCCGGAATTTCAGGGTTAAAATAGTATACATAATATCAGGAATACACTTTCCCAGTGGTTAAAAAAGGTATCAGGAATACAAAGTGGTGAAAAAAGGTTCAAATTTGGCCCTTTCCCATTGGTTAAATAGTGTGAAATAAAATATCCAGGTTTCCCATTGGTTAAAATAGGAATTCAAATCTGTTTCCCATTGGTTAAATAGCATACATAATATCAGGGGATTCAAATCTGGCCACTTTCCCATTGGTCAAATAGCCATAATATCAGGAGTTCAAATCTGGCCACTTTGACCTAATATGACAAATAAAAAAATAGATGAAAAAGTGGAAAATCCAGCCACTTTCCCATTGGTTAAATACATACCAATATCAGATATGTTCCTTGTTAAATAGCATACATAATATCAGGAATCAAATCCATCCACTTTCCCATTGTTAAATAGCAAATAAAAGACGTTCAAATCTGGCCACATTGGTTAAATAGTAAGAAATCAGAGCAACAAATCTGGCCACTTTCCCATTGGTTAAATAGTATACATAATATCAGGGGTTCAAATCTGGCCACTTTCCCATTGGTTAAATAGCATACATAATATCAGGGGTTCAAATCTGGCCACTTTCCCATTGGTTAAATAGTATACATAATATCCAGGGTTCAAATCTGGCCACTTTCCCATTGGTTAAATAGCATACATAATATCAGGGTTCAAATCTGGCCACTTTCCCATTGGTTAAATAGCATACATAATATCCAGTTCAAATCTGGCCACTTTCCCATTGGTTAAATAGTATACATAATATCAGGAGTTCAAATCTGGCCACTTTCCCATTGGTTAAATAGTATACATAATATCCGGAGTTCAAATCTGGCCACTTTCCCATTGGTTAAATAGCATACATAATATCAGGGGTTCAAATCACTTTCCCATTGGTTAAATAGCATACATAATATCCGGAGTTCAAATCTGGCCACTTTCCCATTGGTTAAATAGCATACATAATATCAGGAGTTCAAATCCGGCCACTTTCCCATTGGTTAAATAGCATACATAATATCAGGGGTTCAAATCCTATTGGCCACTTTCCCATTGGTTAAATAGCATACATAATATCAGGGGTTCAAATCCGGCCACTTTCCCATTGGTTAAATAGCATACATAATATCAGTTCAAATCCGGCCACTTTCCATTGGTTCAAATCAAATGTGGCCACTTTCCCATTGGTTAAATAGCATACATAATATCAGGAGTTCAAATATGGCCACTTTCCCATTGGTTAAATAGCATACAAATCAGGGGTTCAAATCTGGCCACTTTCCCATTGGTTAAATAGTATACATAATATCAGGGGTTCAAATCTGGCCACTTTCCCATTGGTTAAATAGTATACATAATATCAGGGTTCAAATCTGGCCACTTTCCCATTGGTTAAATAGCATACATAATATCAGGGGTTCAAATCTGGCCACTTTCCCATTGGTTAAATAGTATATATAACATAATATCCCATTGGTTAAATAGCCAAATCCAGGAGTTCAAATCCGGCCACTTTCCCATTGGTTAAATAGCATACATAATATCCGGGTTCAAATCTGCCACTTTCCCATTGGTTAAATAGCATACATAATATCAGGAGTTCAAATCTGGCCACTTTCCCATTGGTTAAATAGCATACATAATATCCGGTTCAAATCTGTTTCCCAAAATAGCATACATAATATCAGGGTTCAAATCACTTTCCCATTGGTTAAATAGCATACATAATATCAGGGGTTCAAATCTGGCCACTTTCCCATTGGTTAAATAGCATACATAATATCCGGGAGTTCAAATCTGGCCACTTTCCCATTGGTAATATCCGGGATTCAAATAGTCTACATATTATCCGGAGTTCTTTTTCCATTTTGATTAATATCATTAAATCCATAATATCCGGACAAATTTACATAATATCCGGAGGTTAAATAGCATACATTTTCCGTTGTCGGCCCGCTAGCTAGGTCTGACACAGTTTGTTTTTTGTTTTGATTTCTCACTACATTGTTTAAAGCTGATTGTTGTACAAGTGAAGAGCTCCGGAGAATCAAAAGAATGATCTCCACTGACCAGTCCTTCAGATTCACCGCAGATGTAACTGACAACAAGTGTATAGATTTGTTTGTCTTATTGAATTTACCCTGTCCATCATCATATGCGGTGATCTCAGGGAGAATTAAGAAAAAAGGGCAAGATGAAAGAAAAGTGAAAGAGAAAAAGGAAAGAAGTAGGACCTACCAGCACTTCCCGCCAACTGCCAACTGTGACAAACTGTGTCATCGATTGGACAAATGTCTTTAAGAAGAGATTTCTACTTTTGAACATGATGACAAACTGTGTCATCGATTGGACAACTGTCTTTAAGAAGACATTTCTACTTTTGAACATGATGACAAACTGTGTCATCGATTGGACAACTGTCTTTAAGAAGAGATTTCTACTTTGAAAGTCATGGATGACAACTGTCAGTTTCACTTTTGATTGGACAGGGGTGTCTTTAAACGTTTTATGGATTGGACAACTGTCTATGGAATGATTTGATGAAAACGTGTCTATTTCATGCCACAGACCAAATTTTACAGGCGAGTTTTAAAATGATTTTCTGGAAAAAACACAGATAATCACTTATGATAAATGTCTTAAACACAACAATTATCTACATTTTCGTCAAAACCAACCTAATATTTAGATAATATGACTATTTCTTGATTGTCTATCATGTTATGCAACAACAGCAAAAATTTGGCGAATGGGAGTTTTCATGAAAAAGGCAGCGACAGGTTAAGAGTAATGAATACTACATACATGCCAACGCTCTTTGCCTGGCTTTGTAGACTCTGTATAAGAGGAGAGCCACTGCAATGAGGCCCACAACGGCTATGACTCCAAACGCTGTGCCCAGGACAACCTGAAGGTCCTGCTGGTATTCCTCAGACTCCTGAGACTCTTTGATGATGGGGCCACCCTTGCCTGAAATAGGGAACCGTTACATCGGTGAAAAAAAATAACACTCATGCTACTCATAAGGATAATACAGTGGAACCAATTTAACTGGAAATCTTCTATAATACAGTGGAACCCATTTAATTGGAAATCTTCTATAATACAGTGGAACCCATTTAATTGGAAATCTTCTATAATACAGTGGAACCCATTTAATTGGAAATCTTCTATAATACAGTGGAACACATTTAATTGGAAATCTTCTATAATACAGTGGAACCCATTTAATTGGAAATCTTCTATAATACAGTGGAACCCATTTAATTGGAAATCTTCTATAATACAGTGGAACCCATTTAATTGGAAATCTTCTATAATACAGTGGAACCCATTTAATTGGAGATCTTCTATAATACAGTGGAATCCATTTAATTGGAGATCTTCTATAATACAGTGGAACCCATTTAATTGGAGATCTTCTATAATACAGTGGAACCCATTTAATTGGAGATCTTCTATAATACAGTGGAACCCATTTAATTGGAGATCTTCTATAATACAGTGGAACCCATTTAATTGGAGATCTTCTCTAATACAGTGGAACCCATTTAATTGGAAATCTTCTTTAATACAGTGGAACCCATTTAATTGGAAATCTTCTATAATACAGTGGAACCCATTTAATTAGAGATCTTCTAAAATACAGTGGAACCCATGTAATTGGAAATTTTCTATAATACAGTGGAACCAATTTAATTGGAAATCTTCTATAATACAGTGGAACCCATTTAATTGGAAATTTTCTCAAAATTATTTTAATTAAGCGGTGATCACATTAAGCAGCATCCATTTATGGAATGATTTACTTCTATTGCCCCAGCTCTCTTGTACTCATGTCGGACAGCACCTTTTGATAACAGGTGCATGAAATATGTCACATATTTTCCTGATGATCTAAGACACTATTGGAGAATCTTTTTTGTCATATGTACATATTTTTTCGATAGATTACACTGTACGGAGTAAAATGAGTAACTGGCTTTTGTAGCTCAACAGGTGTGTTGAAAGTAAGGCTGGATTCACGTCCAAACAAATGTTTAAAATTCAAAGAATCAAAAATTAGCTTATTTTGTGGTATCAATGTCAAGGGAATGAACGGTTGCATCTAATAATACATTAAACTAGATTTGCCCCCCCCCCCCCCCTCCCACCCCCCGAAAGAAATAAACTTTTGTTCACATTAGACCCCATTCAGACAGTTCATTGAATTAATTTTTCCAAGAAAAATCATCAATTGAAAGTACTATGAACTCTAAATGATTTTCAATGTCTGGTCACACAAAAAGATTCTATCTGTCCTTTTCTATTCTTTTTTTTTTTATATACAAAAAAAAAACTCCCATCATTACAATTGATGTACATGTCTCACCATCGGTTGGAGGTTTAGAGGAAGACGATCCTGTCTTCCCTTCTGAAACGAATGGAAAGAATTGAAAATGAATTAGTATTTCACCCTCAGATACTACTGTTTACTACTGACTACATGAATGAAAGTAACATCTATAAACTTTCTTCAATGCCAGTACTAACTACATGAATGAAAGGTGTCTTTCCGAAGGACTTAATATTGCCAGTATCTGAACCCGAGGCCCTCCGATTTCTAGTCTGGTAGCCTCTCAACACCGGCTACTGATACTACTGGTAAGCGTAAACTAAGAGGAAAGTAAAGTGTTGTAAGACATGAATATAGCAAACATAGAAACATGAAGAATGAAAAACATTTTAGAAGTACGCTTGGACTGCACTGATAATGCATGAAGACTTTCTGTCCATATAGTGATATTCCATCGTCTAAGTGCTACAAGACCCAGAATAAGCTCTGGCTCTCAGGGCATCTAGGCCAGGAACAAACCGTCAAGCTGCTACCGTTTTGGCATTTGTATCAACTTTTGAGACATTGACAAAAAATGGTTTGAATTGCTTGAAAGTGAATTACATTCAAGGATATTGTTTATCATGATGCATTTTTATATTTGTTGGCACATTTTAATCAAAGTAAACTTGAATCATCCGTAGCCGTTATATAGAACGCAAATACGACCTCATCTACTTTTCCCTAAGTTTCAGTTAAGCCAGAAGCGTAACATCTTGATGGAATACTGTTCAAAGTTTCTATCAATCGATTGAAAGTAAAGTTATTAGTACATGTATTCACAGACCTGATATACCAAGAGCTGGACAATGGTAATTGATTGAGATATAATATACTTATTGCACGTACAGTACAACTGAAAAGGCAAAATTTACAAAAAAAGCAATTCCTTTTCACCTTTAGCTGACTTCAATGCTTATTAATAAAAAATAATATATTTTGTTTTCAATTTCATTGAAATATTTCACAGGATCAAGAAAGAGACGCGACAGCCAAAGCCCTCCCCAACCACTCTCCATCAAATACATATCACATGTAAAACTACAGTGCAATCCCCCGATAACAACATCGCTCGGGACCAAACAATCATGTCGTTATCGGGGATGTCGTTATTCAGAATTTTTCAAAATGGCGGCGAAAGGGGCGTTACGAGTGAGGCTAGTCAATTGGGAAGATGTGGTGGGGCCCTGAAAAGGGCCAGTGTGTTGGGGGTGGGGTTGGTAGAGCCAGCAGATGGGTTTACTAGCTGGTTGTCACAGCCTTGGTACCCTCAGAGATGGAGAAATAATCTCTCACGTTGTCATTGGCCGAAAAAGAAGTCTTTTCATTGCTAAGAATACGTCTCAATTTTGTCAATATTGATCAAATTTTCATGTCAAATGTAGTGTTTACGGCTAGACTCATGTCGTTATTGGGAGGTTTCATGTCGCTATTCAGAGGTTTTTTAACTAATGATATATAGCAAAAAAAAACGGGACCAGGGATCCATGTCGCTATCGGGGGATTGTCGTTATTCGGAGATGTCGTTATCGGGGATTACACTGTATCAATAACAATGGTCTTTGAAATCAATATCAAATACATATCACATGTAAAACTATCAATAACAATGGTCCTTGAAATCCAATATCAAATACATATCACATGTTAAACTATCAATAACAATGGTCTTTGAAATCCAATATCAAATACATTACATGTTAAACTATCAATAACAATGGTCTTTGAAATCCAATATCAACAATAACAGACACCTTCAATGAAGCGGAAAAAGCCATGATTAAATACCGTTATTGTCGCTCATCTCTGACCCTACGGACAACGCTGCTGTTCAGAGTTCACTCTGGCTCTCCCAGCAAAGATGGCAAGGCATGGCAAGCATCTGTCAAAATACAAGGAAACAAGAGAAAAACTTTCTTTGAATCTACCAACTCACACTACAAATACAGATAATTAATAGTATTAATAGGGTAAGACCACAAACATCTTTATTACAATGTTTCTCTGAATATGAGCTGCAAAATGATGAAGGGGCGTAAAAGGGGCGTAAAAGAAATATCAAAACACCACCACACTGCCTATCAACCACCCACAATCGGTGCCTTTCTAATCTTTGACATGTGTTCCCCTACAGTTGTATAGTTAGACATGCTTCTCCCTGCAGTTGTACATACAGTCTGTAACCGCAATTTTAAAATGAGTGTATGGAGGGTAATCCTCATTAGGGTCAATCTCCTTTCGGAAGTTAGAATTTATGACTCCCATCTACTGTCTCTGTCCATCACAGCACTGATCCTTGCTCATTTGGTTACCACTCAAAAATTTTTCTGTGTTCGGACCCAATCGTATTTTCCTTCGACTATCCCATCTAGTATTATTTTCTGAATTGTTTTGTGTCTTCTGACATGACTGTAAACGCAATTTTCTTTTCTTGGCGATTCTTAAAATTCTGTCTCCAGCAAACTTCTACTATTCTTTACTTTCCATAAACAGCAATCTTTTACAAATCTTCATCAATCCTGCTGGAAATCCTGCTGGAAAAACTTTGCAGATTACTAGACCATGAGAAACACACGGCAGGTTACGAAATATGAGCCGCAGAAGACAGTTGCAAACTTTGTTGTATTACACATCTCTTGTCAAAAACAGTTTTGAAAATCGTTTTATGTATGAGAGTGTGTTCAAATGTGACTGGGAATCACTGTAACCAATTCACTGCTAATTCCTAATCATTTTGTGTTATGGTATCAAAAACAGTGCAACAAACGTTTTGTTTTAGACTTTTGAAATAAAAACCTGAGTAACCTTCCGTCCCGATTCGCCAGCGCTTTTTAACTTAACAAACACTGAAGAACTCAAGGGAAATGACTCTAGTAGTGCCACATAACATCGCATCAGACATGATTGGCGTGCGACTAGATATTTTCAAAGTTATGTCCCTTGGTGGAAAATTAAGATATTTTAAACCTCAGTTGTTCACTCAACAAAAATTGGCTGTCTTTTACCCCAAGAAGCGCTTGTGGTGTTACTGGAAGAGATCTTCCTAAAAAGAATGGTTGGCCCCAGCCATTTGATTCAATGATCAAAATGAGTGCATGCAAAGGATTTTAAGATTTTCACTAAGTCAAACAATGATTTCATCTTTACAGATCAAAAGAGACCTAGATCTAGATCTAGATCTATCAAATATTTTCTGAAAGTTGATAGAAAGGAATTCATATTGGGATGTTATTCAAAAGACTAAACAATAACGGTGACAGTTAAGTATTCTAGACTTGCATGAAGCGTGTTGAAAAGGAAAGCAACATTTTAACAAACGATAGTGAAGCTGTAAAAGCCACAGGAGCAAAATAAGTTGGGATAATCCCACATCAGCACCACCAACATTTCATATCAAATACAATCACAAAAACCCTAGTCTAAAGTCAATACTCTCTCCTTGTCCCTGTATGAGTAGACCTACATCAGGAAAAGTGTTCCCAAGTCAACCGTCTCCCTATTGTTACTCACAGATTAGCACCGCTGACCTCAGGCCCAACAGTGGACAATAGACTGCGGCAGTGCTAAAGTGGGAGTAATAATAGAGAAACGACTGACTTGGGAAGATGGCTTGGAAATACACGAGCGGAGCTGCTGCTTGTGTTTGTTTTAAGGACGATGCTATTTTCACCGTACGGTGATAATAGTTTGGTAGGCTATTTTCACCGTATGGTGATAGTAGTTGGGTAGGCTATTTCACCGTATGAGGTGAAGTTTGGTAGGGTGTTTTCACCGTACAGTGATAATAGTTGGGTAGGCTATTTTCACCGGTGAGGTGAAGTTTGGTAGGGTGTTTTCACTGAACTGTCACATTATTATATTATGTTGCCTAGATGTTTTAGACCCATAGATAACTTATAATGCCTAAATTTTACATGTTGGTGATATTTTGCCTTTCTATGTGTTTTACTTTTAAAATGTTATTATTTACTTTTCATATTCTATACGAATTATAGTGGAAGAATGAAAAGGAAACAGAAGCATGAGAGGAGTAGAGAGGGATTAACAGTTGTCAAGTGCAAACGAAGAGGTGTATGTGTGTGTGTGTGTGTGATATATATAATGCATGTATGTATGTATTGTATTGTATTGTATGCCAATCAACTTTGGCAATAGTAAAATTCCTTTTAACGACGTTGTAAAAGACTTAGGGGGTGTTCATTGATTGAGATCTTTCCTTTAGAAGTCAAGTAAATAACATCATCAGAAAAATGTATATGATTTTGAACAGACTTTATAAAATACGACGCTTATTGTCTAAAGAAGTATCCATCCTCTTTGTGAATAGTCACTCCGTTGTTTTAATGCAAGAGGGCAAGCCCCCTGAACCCCCTACACTCTCATCATGAAGATGATAACACTGAGAAACAGAACCAGTAATGGGGTCCATATTATTATTCTTGTTGTAATTCCCCACCATCAGGAAACAGTGATCACATTTCAGGGTGAGGGATGATGATAGTGTGGGCCCAACTATGGTAGTCTTCCACTCTTTATTATATTATGACCCTTGGAGCTCCTACCAATCGAATCTAGTATGCAGCAATCTAGTTTTCAGGTCTAATGTGTGTCTTGAGCTCATTAGATGAAGATAGACCTAGATATAATTCTACATCATATAATAGATCTATATCAGTATTATCAGTCCAACCTGTCTACACAGTGATAATCTTTGGATCTAGATCTGGTAGATGATGGATAGAGAGAGAGAGAGAGACCAGAGACCTATCATCCATTGAGTGTCAGAAAACTGAAACTAGATCTATTCTAGACCTAGAAAGATGTTCCAGATAGATCTTGATCAAGATCTAGACCTAGCTCTTGATACAGATCTTTTGATTTCTAGATCCAGCTACTAGAGCTAAATGGAGAGCTAGATTTAGATAAGATCTAGAATCTAGATCGAAAATCGAAAATTGAAATATAGATTTAGATTAGATCTCTACTAGAATCTAAAATTTAGATCTAGAATATAAATCTAGATCTAGATCTAGGTCTAGACTAAATCTAGTTTCGATCACTGTCCATGCCAAATCAACCTGGATCAGTCGCAACAAAAGACTAGATCTAGATCTAGATGATATATCTAGATCTAGTTCAGATGTAGTCTAGATCTAGACATCAAGATTTAGGCAACTGACCGTTGTCCTGAAAAATATGTCAATACATCATGTTGAGCGTTTCTTAATCTCCTGCACTTCTCATGTTGTTGTTATTCATTCAATCCCAGGAAATCTAAAATATCTAATTGTTGACATCCGAGGTTCCCGGACTTCCTTTTTCTGGCCTTGCTTCGAACGCCATCTAGGAGGCAAGTGGCTGGAAGGGAAATAACACAAAGAAATTATGAATCAGTAGGTTGTGAAGAGTTATCTTAAAATTTACTACGTACTGCAATGAAAGATAATACGATACGTATTTTTATAATTATAATAATAATATATTTAATAATAATATATTTAAAAAACATTTTTTTTTCAGTAGATCAACATAAGAAAAAATCTAAAATTTTTTTTTTCAGGCTAAAACATTTTTTAGTTTGTCATGTTTTTGTTTGATCTTCTTCATTATAAAAAAATACATTAAAGAAACCACAAAAAGTGTAATTGTTAAGTGTTTTTTCTGATCGATGTACTTCATAGGATTTTATTATTATTACAGTACACAAAAATCAACTCCGGTCCGTTTACTGTGAAGAACAAAGCAAAGGTAAAGTAAATATTTCATTCTCAAGGAGCTAGTGTCATCATGAGAAGTAAATAGTCCATACTCAATGAGCGTAATGTCATCATGAGAAGTAAATATTCCATACACGATGAGCGTAGTGTCATCACGAAAAGTAAATATCCCATACACGATGAGCGTAGTGTCATCATGAGAAGTAAATATTCCATTCTCAATAAGCGTAGTGTTATCAGGAAAAGCAAATATTCCACACATAATGAGCGTAGTGTCATCAGGAAAAGCAAACATTCCACACATAATGAGCGTAGTGTCATCAGGAAAAGTAAACATTCCATACTTAATGAGCGTAGTAGTTCCATACATCATCAGGACAAGTAAATATTCCATACACAATGAGCCTAGTGTCCTCAGGTAAAGTAAATATTCCATACACAATGAGCCTAGTGTCCTCAGGACAAGTAAATATTCCATACACAATGAGCCTAGTGTCCTCAGGTAAAGTAAATATTCCATACACAATGAGCCTAGTGTCCTCAGGTAAAGTAAATATTCCATACACAATGAGCCTAGTGTCATCAGGACAAGTAAATATTCCATACACAATGAGCCTAGTGTCCTCAGGACAAGTAAATATTCCATACATAATGAGCGTAGTGTCACAAAGACAAGTAAATATTCCATAATGATAATGAGTGTCATCAGGACAAGCAAACATTCAACACATAAAGTAAATATTCCATAAACATAACATAATGAGCGTGTGTCATCAGGGACAAGCAAACATAGTGTCACAAAGAAACAAGTAAATATTCCATATTTAAACATTCCACACTAGCGTAGTGTCATCAGGGCAAACATCATAATGAGGACAAGTAAATAAACATCCATACATAATGAGCGTAGTGTCATCAGGACAAGTAAACATTCCATACATAATAATGAGCGTATCAGTATCATCAGGACAAGTAAATATTCCATATTCAATGAGCGTAGTGTAGTATCATCATCAGGACAAGTAAATATTCCATATTCAATGTGTCATTAAATAAACTTTCAATGTGTCATTAAATATTCCATTCTCACTGACCATAGTGTCACCAGGAAAAGTAAACATTCCATACTTAATGAGCGTGTCATAGGAAAAGTAAATATTCCATTCTCACTGACCATAGTGTCAAGGACAAGTAAATATTCCGTACAAATGAGCGTAGTGTAATCAGGACAAGTTATTCCATACTCAATGAGCTAGACCATACTAGTGTCATCAGTACAATAAGTATTCCATTCTCAATGAGCGTAGTGTCATCAGGACAAGAAAATATTCTACCAACTTTATGTGCTAGGTTAATACAAGTGTAGTGGAAATAACTACAGAACTTATGTGCTAGGGTTAATATATTCCTATGGAAATAACTACCAACTTATGTGCTAGTGTTAATACAGTGCTAAATGGAAATAACTACCAACTTATGTCTAGGTCAATACGAGTGCTAGAGGAAATAACTACCAACTTATGGTGCTAGGGTTAATACAAATGCTATGAAATAACTACCAACTTATGTGCTAGAGTTAATACGAATGCTATGGAAATAACTACCAAATTTATGTGCTAGGTTTAATACGAGTGCTATGGAAATAACTACCAACTTATGTGCTAGGGTTAATACAAATGCTATGGAAATAACTACCAACTTATGTGCTAGGGTTAATACGAGTGCTATGGAAATAACTACCAACTTATGTGCTAGGGTTAATACGAGTGCTATGGAAATAACTACCCAACCAACTAGGGTTAATACGAGTGCTATGGAAATAACTACCAACTTATGTGCTAGGGTCAATACGAGTGCTATAGAAATAACTACCAACATGTGCTAGGGTTAATACGAGTGCTATGGAAATAACTACCAACTTATGTGCTAGAGTCAATACGAGTGCTATGGAAATAACTACCAACTTATGTGCTAGGGTGAAAAAGTAAAATAACTACCAACTTATGGTTAATACGAGTGCTGTGGAAATAACTACCAACTTATGTAACTACCAACTTATGTGCTAGGCTTAATACTATGTGCTAGGGTCAATACGAGTGCTATGGAAATAACTACCAACTTATGTGCTAGGGTTAATACGAGTTAAAATAACTACCAACATGTGCTAGGAGTTAATACAAGTGCTATGGAAATAACTACCAACTTATGTGCTGCTAGAGTTAATAAATAACTACCAACTTATGTGCTAGGCTTAATACAAATGCTATGGAAATAACTACCAACTTATGTGCTAGAGTTAATACGAGTGCTATGGAAATAACTACCAACTTATGTGCTAGAGTCAAAATAACGATGTGCTAGGGTTAATACAAGTGTTATGGAAATAACTACCAACTTATGTGCTAGAGTCAATAAGTGCTATAGAAATAACTACCAACTATGTGCTAGGGTTAATACGAGTGCTATGGAAATAACTACCAACTTATGTGCTAGAGTCAATACGAGTGCTATGGAAATAACTACCAACTTATGTGCTAGAGTCAATACCAAGTGTTATGGAAATAACTACCAACTTATGTGCTAGAGTCAATACGAGTGCTATGGAAATAACTACCAACTTATGTTAATACGAGTGCTAGGAAATAACTAAACTTATGCGAGTGCTATGGAAATAACTACCAACTTATGTGCTAGAGTCAATACGAGTGCTATGGAAATAACTACCAACTTATGTGCTAGAGTGCTATGTAACTACCAATACAATATGTGCTATGGAAATAACTACCAACTTATGTGCTAGAGTCAATGAGTGCTAGGAAATAACTACAACTTATGAGTGCTATGGAAATAACTACCAACTTATGTGCTAGAGTCAATACGAGTGCTATGGAAATAACTAGGTGTTAATACCAACTTATGTGAGGTCAAAATAACTATGAGTGGGAATCGAACTCTCCTGAAATGTTGCCAAATGCTATCTCGACTGAGCTTCCTACTAAGGGCTGTACACATCATCGCTGTAGGTTGCTTCGATGTCGTCATCATTTTTTTCCCCATCTGCAAAATCCGTCAATGTTATAAAAATCATAATCATCATTATCCTCATCCTCATCCCCCTCCTCCTTCTGCTCCTCCTTTTCTTCCTCCTCCTCCTCATCATCATCATCATCATCATCATCATCATCATCATCATCATTATCATCATCATTTGTGGCTTGTGCTATTCAACACGTTGCCGACCATCTGTTTCCACGTCGCTCTGTCTTCAGTGTTTCTTGTAAAATCAGAGTTGGTGGTGATATCGGACGTGTTTTGTCTTCAGTGTTTCTTGTAAAATCCGAGTTGGTGGTGATATCGGACGTGTTTTGTCTTCAGTGTTTCTTGTAAAATCAGAGTTGGTGGTGATATCGGACGTGTTTTGTCTTCAGTGTTTCTTGTAAAATCAGAGTTGGTGGTGATATCGAGTGTTTGTCTTCAGTGTTTCTTGTAAAAATCCGAGTTGGTGGTGATATCGGACGTGTTTTGTCTTCAGTGTTTCTTGAAAAATCCGAGTTGGTGGTGATATCGGACGAGTTTTCTTGAAAAATCCGGTTGGTGATATCGGACTTGTTTTGTCTTCAGTGTTTCTTGAAAAATCCGAGTTGGTGGTGATATCGGACGTGTTTTGTCTTCAGTGTTTCTGTTTTGAAAAATCCGAGTTGGTGGTGATATCGGACGTGTTTTGTCTTCAGTGTTTCTTGAAAAATCCGAGTTGGTGGTGATATCGGACGTGTTTTGTCTTCAGTGTTTCTTGAAAAATCCGAGTTGGTGGTGATATCGGACGTCTTTTGTCTTCAGTGTTTCTTGAAAAATCCGAGTTGGTGGTGATATCGGACGTCTTTTGTCTTCAGTGTTTCTTGAAAAATCCGAGTTGGTGGTGATATCGGAAGTGTTTTGTCTTAACGCAGGTACGTATGTGATGAGTTGTCTGCCACGAGCTCTTGTCCCCTCTATGAATGCAGATGTTGCTAATTTTTCTAGTCCATCTTGTCTCCACACATGGTCGATAAATCTCATTTGCCTTGTCTTGATGTTCTCTATAAGTTATTTGTCTTTTCCAATTTTCACAACTTCCATGTTTGTTACTTTTGCTATCCAGGGGATTTTCAATATTCTTCTATAGATCCGCATTTCAAGTGCTTCTAAACGTTTGCGACATTGTGCATCTAAAGTTCACGTTTCACCTGCATATAATAGTGTGGAAAAGACATGTGTCTGCGCTGTTTGTATTTTTGTGTCTGTTTTCAGGTTTGAATTGAAGACAACAGTTCGAATATTATGCAATGTTTGTTTTTGCGATTACTATCCTTTGCCTTATTTTCGTGGTGTCTTTGCATTTGTTTGTCATGATTGTGCCAAGCTATTTAAATTTTGTTACTTGCTTTATAGTTTCCCTTCTACTTGTTAAACTGAAGGACATGTTATCATCTTGTTTACAAGCTGTCATACATTGTATTTTTTCATGTTCAGTAAACAATCCTTTTGTCTCACTTAAGTCTACAAATTTGTCTAACATTTGTTGGACATCATCTGGCGTGTGTGTTATTAACACCATGACCCGTTCATTATAAAAATTATTATCATTATTATTATCCTTATCATTATGTGAATCTGAATCTGAATAGTATGTTGTAGAAACCAATTATTTGCGCAATTACAACGGATAGTTTATAGACGTGACAGTCTTTGTCTGAACATTTCGATCGATGTTGAGTTGACGGTATGTTCATGGAGGTGATTCCAGTCAATGATGGTACGGATGAAGAAAGAGTTCCTGTAGTTGTTTTGTATGTGGTGGTGGTATTGTATAGCAATTTGTGTTGTTTGTGACGTAGGGCCCAATTATGTTATTCGTTATCTGGTCTTCAAATGTTCGTGGTTTAATAATGCGCTTGAAACGCTTTGGGATTAAGAACTTGACTGAAGGAATTGATGGAGTCATTCCTTTAACATTTTTGAAAATGAAGGCTAGTCTGACCTGTTTTCTTCGATCTTTGAGGTCAGTGAGGTTTGATCCTGGAGCATTTGTGTAATGCAGCCTGGTGTTCTAGAGGTATAATCTTCAGTGATGAAACGAAATCCCTGTCGTTGGATTCTCTTTAGCTTTTTGATGCCCTCTTCAAGGTATTATGACACCATATTGTAACGTTGATTTCACAAGCGACATAATATGCATTTCACATGCAGGCTATGGGACAATGTCTCAGACTTCAATGGAGCTTGCTTTTTGCGTGATCTTTGTGATGTGATTTCGTCATTTCAGATATTATTATTCCAAGATAGGGACTGCACTTTCTTCTAATATTGTGTTGTTTATCCGGTATGTGTGACCAGATTGCTTCTTTATGCTCAAAATGTGTCATTTTTTGGCATTGAGGCGCATACCCCTATCGCTGGATCATTTTACTAGAGAGTTTAGATTTCCTTGTAAGACGACATGATCTTGACGTGACTGGACACTACGGTAGATTAGACAGTCATCCGCAAATAATCGTACCTGGGATGTTACTCTTTCAGATAGATCATTTATATGACATAGGAACAGAGAGGGCCTACGATTTGCCTTGTGGGACACCTGATGTTACAGGGGCCTCTTCTGATGACGTTCCTTCAAATACTACTCTCATTTTTAGCTTTGTTAGGGAATTTGTCAGCCGTGTTTGTAGGGGTCCTCGGACACCATATTTGTGCAATTTGTACGGGAGTTTATTGTGGGAAACTGTATCAAAAGCCTTGGAAAAGTCAAGTATTCCCACGTCAATTTGAGTACCCGCATTCTGTGCTTGGAATAAATATTTTTTTGTGATGAGTAATTGTGTCTCACAGGAGTATCCAGAGCTGAATCCGTGATCGATGCTTGTTAGGATGTTGCTACTCTCAAGATGTTCTATGAGGTTTTTGTATACAACATGCTCAAGTATTTTTGATATGACAGACGTGAGAGAAATGGGTCTACAGTTTTCGTCTTGGTGTTTGTTTCCCTTTTTTGAAAATACAGGATATGTTTGCTTTTAACCAAGCCTTTGGTAGTAGCCCAGTGTCTATAGACCTTTGAAATATAAGGGCAAGTACGGGAGCGATTTCGTTCGCACATTCTTTAAGGACCTGGTTTGGGGTGTTGTCAGGGCCTGTGGCTTTTGCTGTGTCAATACCTGTCAATAGTTTTGCTACTCCTAATTTACTGATTCCGATGTTCGAAATGGTCATTTCACTTTCAATGTTGACTGGTGGCATTGTTTTCTCTTGATTATCTGATCTGAATTCTGATTTAAACTGGTCAAAAGTATTCAGGCTTTGGCTTGACTCTCACTGTGGAGAGTGCCATCGTTGTCCATAAGTGGGGAGACTCCAACATCATTACACTTTTTACTTTTAACATATCTCACAAAATGGTTTTGTGTTTTTTCTTTGAAGTCCCTTGAGAATGCTGTTATTGGTGAATTTATATTCTGTTTTTCTCATCTCTTGTTTGGTGTGTCATTGAAAGTCTCGGTAGGCGGTCC
>JAXRKP010001701.1:92500-100187 GCA_037039925.1 Doris montereyensis | reverse complement strand
CATATGACGACGATGATGGTGATGGTGATGGTGATGGTGAAGATGACGATGACGATGATGATGATCATGATGATGATGATGATGATCCTCATGATGATGATGACGATAATAATGTCAGGATAATGATGACCATCAACTTTCTTTTCTTTCTTTTCTTTATCAGCCCCCATTGTACCTTCCAATGTATGGGTTTAGATGCCCGAAATGATATTTCTCAAAGCCGCCCTGTCCTGACATTTTCTGTTTCCTTCCGTGAAAGTTATATTCCTTTGCTTTAGTTTAATGCCTCTTTTATATCTTCTTCCGACTTTCTCCGAGGTCTGCCTTTCCTTTTGTCTTTTACCTTGGGCTTTATCAATGTATACAGATTTAGCTATTCTATTATCATTCATTCTGTGAACATGCCCAAACCATCTCACTTGATTTATTTCTCTCTTAGTTTTTATGACATCTGCTTTCGTTTGATCCCTTATTGTTGTGTTTCTGATTTTGTCTCTTTTAGTTTTCCCTACTACTCTTCTTAGATATTTCATTTCAACTACCTGTACTCTACTGTATTATCTACTGTCTAAGCCAGGCTTCACTGCCATAGAGGAAAGTAGGACAATAAACTGTGTTGTATACTGCCATTTTGGTTTTTGTTGACAATTCTTGCTTACATACAAATGCCTTTCCTAGATGGTTATATATTGCACTTGCCTTTTTGATTCTCTGGCTGATTTCTTCTCTTAGTTTTCCTCTCTGAGTTAATCATTACTCTAGGTAATTGTAGTTGTGAACTTGTTCTAAATTCTCCCTGCCCAATTTAAGATTTTGTGTTTTAGCTTCCCTAGTTATTAGCATTGTTTTGGTTTTTCTTTGCATTTACTCTCATTCCTCTTTTATTTAGTTCATTGTTCATAATGTTGATATTCGACTGAAGGTCACTTTCTGATTTTCCAAACAGAACTAAATCATCAGCAAATGAAAGCATTGATACATTTACTGGTTTGAGCTTCCACATACCTACATTCATTTTCTTAATTTTTGAGGATGCCTTTGCAACTTGAATCCATAAATGTGATAAACAAAAGAGGACTTAGGATACAACCCTGTCTTACTCCTATATCTACATCAAATTCTGCAGATATGTTTCCAGCTCCTCTCACTGCACATGTTGGTTTATTGTAAAAACTTTTAATGGCTTCTATTAGAATTTTGCTCTACATTGTGTTCTTTTAAAAATGTCATAGTCCGTCCCTTACTCACAGTGTCAAATGCCTTTTCTAAGTCATTAAAACACAGGTGAAGTCAATGTTTTCTCATTATTTGTCTAATTATTTTCTAATCTTTAAACTTCTTCCTGGTCTAAATCCACTCTGATGTTCTTCAATCTGATCCTCTACTGTTTTCCTTAGTCTCATTTCCAGAATCCTGGCATACACTTTTCCTGGTATGTTAAGTAGTGATATCCCCTTTAGTTTGAACATTCCATAGTTGATCCTTTCTTGTGATTGGTACTACCATTCCATTTTTCCAGTCGTCTGGTACCTGTTTGAACTTCCTTGCTTGTTGGTAATCATTGCATATAAATTTGATCTGGTTTTTAATCAGATAAACTTGGCTTTTTCCTAATTTCACTTTTTATGGCTGTTTGAATTCTTCCATTGATATATCTACATTTCAGCTGTTTCCTCTGGATTATTTGTTACTCTTACTAATTGATCTTCAATCCTGTTTCATATGGTCTGGAGGGATTACGTAATTGTTGAAAATACTTTCTCCATGTTTCCATGATTTGGCTGTCTTCTTTCATTTATTTCTCCTTTGGCACTTCTTAATTTGTCATATTGGGCATGCTTTGGTCTTTCTCATGCTCTTCACTTGCCCCCCAAGAACAGCTTTTGATTTCCTTGATAGCTTTCTTGAAGTCTTTGTCCAAACTCTTCCCATGTTCCTGTTTTGCTTTCCTAACTTCCTCTTTGGCGATAGTTATTTTACTCACGTAATCTATCCTATCCTCTGGTCTCTTTGTTTGCAAGTATTTCTTCCAGGCATCCTTCTTTTCTTTTGATCTTAGTCTTGACATTCTCATTCCCCAATGCTGTTGTTTTCCTATATCCTTTAATTTGTTTTCCGCCATATCCAAAACAGAGTTGAACCGGATCACAAGCAACACATCTCTTCAATGGTTAATTGCTAAGTTAGTCTGACAAACTCTGACAGAGTGCTGGCATATACGGCTTCGAGAGGCAGACTATTCCACAGACGGACAGTTGAAGGAAAGAGGGAGTTGATATGCGCCTCGATTTGAGATTTAGGGACAATGAACTTTTTGCTGTGCTCCTCCTGGTGTTTCTTGTGGCACGTGTAATGGAGTTCGAGAAGGAATCGTCTATTGTGTTGCTAATTATCTTAAACATTGTTGTCATTTTGTGTTTTTTCTTCTTTTATGCAATGGTTCGATGCCGAGTTTCTGAACAAGGGATGAAACACTTGTATAAGACGAGAAATCGTTAAATATACGCCTTGCTGTTCTCGTTTGCACCAAGCCAACGGTTCTTTTGTGTTCGTTACAATGAGGACGTGACACTTTGATACATTAAATTCCATCTGCCACTTCATTTCCCATAGTTGCAGTCGAGTAAGATCTTCGTTAAGACAGCAACAATCTTGACAATGGAGATGTGGTGGTGGTATACTGATGTGTCGTCAGCAAACAGGCGTACGTTCGCTTTAATGTTGTCTCCTATGTCATTTATGCAAATCAAAAATAGTGTTGGTCTCAATAGTGATCCCTGAGGGACGCCGGATGTCACATTTTCAGTTGCTTATCTTTCTTCTCCAACGACAACTTCTTGTGCCGTTGCTGAGGAATGATTTTATCCACTGTAGTGTGTTGTCTATTACTCTAACTGATTTGAGTTTGCATAGGAGCCGCTAGTGAGGCACTTTGTCAAAGACCTTTGAGAAGTCCAACAATATGGCATCAGTTTGTCCGCCTGTGTCAAGTTCAGTTGTGGGGTCCTTTATGAGTTTCACATGATCGTCGTTTGCGGAAATCGTTGTGTATCCGTAATGATACTGTGTGCCTGAAGTTATGGCAAACCTGACAATGTGTTCTAGGACTTTGTAGTATATACAAGTGAGCGATATAGGTCTGTAGTTTGATGTGTTGTTTCTGTTTCCTTTTTTTTAAAGATGGGCTGCACGATCGCGTGTTTCCATATTGATGGTATGTTGCCAGTATCTAGCGAAAGTTGAAGCAGTTTGGTAAGAGCTGCGGCAATCTCTTTCGCACATAACTGCAAGAGACGACATGGGATGCCGTCAGGGCCTGCAGATTTTCTGGGTTGGAGTTCTTCAGTAGTTTTTGCACTCTTGAGACAGTTACGGTGATGTCAGGTAATGGAGGTATTAAATTTGTCTTTATAAAAGGAAGGTTTACAGTGTCCTCTTGGGTGAAGACAGAGCAGGATTGTTCATTTAATGCGTTCGCCTTATCTATACTGATGGTATAAGTAGTGTTTTATATAATCAATGGCACCACTTCCATTGTTAATATCCTCCAAGATTTTGTTTGTGAATGTTTCTGTGTCACTACACATGGCATTGATATTTGTCTTTTTCCATACGCTGATGGTATGTGGAATGGGTGTGGTTATATTAGCTCTTATATTGCTGTCTATAATAACAGTGTCATGGTCGCCAAGACCTAGAATTGTTGAATCTTTTATTAGGCTCGGTCTATTGGTAAAGAATAGATCAAGAAAATGTTGTTACCTCTGGTAGGAATTTCATTTATTTGGGATAAGGCAAAGTCTTGTATTATTTTCAACAATTACATAATCCCTCAAGAATATATGAAACAAGGAGTACAGATCAATTATGAAGAGTAACAAGTAATCCAGAGGAGACAGATGAAGATGTAGATATATCAATGGAAGAACTTCAAACAACTATAAGAAAAGTGAAATTAGAAAAGCCTCAGGAGCATATTAAGTTTATCCAGAAATGATTAAAAACCAAGGGAGAGAGGCAGACAAACTACTACATGCAGTATGTCAACACGCATGGAAGTCCAAACAGGTGCCAGATGACTGGAAAAAAGAACGGTAGTACCAGTACATAAGAAAGGATCAACTATGGAATGCTCAAACATAGAGGGATATCACTACTTAGCGTTACAGGAAAAGCGTATACCAGGATTCTGGAAATGAGACTAAGGAAAAGAGTAGAGGATCAGATTGAAGAACACCAGAGTGGATTTAGATCAGAAGAAGTGTACAAGATCACATATTTACAATTAGACAAATCATAGAAAAATGCCTTGAGAGAAACATTGACTTGCACCTGTGTTTTATTGACTTAGAAAAGGCATTTGACACTGTGAGGAGGGACGAACTATTGCATTCCTTCAAAGAACTCAACGTAGAGCAAAATTGAATAGAAGCCATTAAAAGTTTTTACAATAAACCAACATGTGCAGGGAGAATAGCTGAAATGTATCTGAAGAATTTGATGTAGATATAGGAGTAAAACAGGGTTGTATCCTACGTCCTCTTTTGTTTTATCACATTTATGGATTCAGTCGCAAAGGCATCTTCAAACATGAAGAAAATGAATGTATGTATGTGGAAGCTCAAACCAGTAAATGTAGCAATGATTTCATTTGCTGATGATTTAGTTCTGTTTGGAAAATCAGAAAGGGACCTCCAGTCAAATATCAACATAATGAATAATGAATTAGATAAAAGAGGAATGAGAGGAAATGCAAAGAAAACCAAAACAATGCTAGTAACTAGGGAAGCTAAAACTCAAAATCGTAAATTAGGCAGGGAGAATTTAGAACAAGTTCAAAGCTACAATTACCTAAGAGTAATGATTAACTCAGAGGAAAAGTAAGAGAAGAAATCAGCCAGAGAATCAAAAAGGCAAGTGCAATATATAATCATCTAGAAAGGCATTTGTAGGTAAACAAGAATTGTCAACAAAAACCAAAATGGCAGTATACAACACAGTTTATTGTCCTACTCTCCTCTATGGCAGTGAAACCTGGACCTTAGACAGTAGGGAATACAGTAGAGTGCAGGCAGCCGAAATGATACATCTAAGAAGAGTAGTAGGGAAAACTAAAAGAGACAAAATCCGAAACACAACAATAAGAGATCAGACCAAAGCAGATAGTATAAAAACTAAGATAGAAATGAATCAACGGAGATGGTTTAGGCTTATTAACAGAATGAATGACAATAAAATAGCAAAATCAGTATACAGTGCTAAAACTCAAGGTAAAAGACCAAAAGGCAAACCTCGGAGAAAGTGGGAAGAAGATATAAAAGAGGCATTAACGCAAAGAAATTTAACTTTCACGGAAGGAAACAGAAACTGTCAGGACTGGACAGCCTGGAGAAAGATCATTTTGGACATCTAAAACCCATACACCGAAAGGTAGAATGGGAACTGATAAAGAAAAGGAAGAAAGATATTTTGGCCATTACAGAAACAAAGAAAAAGGACAAGGAATAGAAAGTGTAAGACCGAATCATATTCTAATCTTCTCATGAGTAGATGTTAAATATAGAGCTAGAGCAGGACTTTGCATCCTGGTGCATGAAAGGCATGAAATGCTACTAGAAAGTTGGAAATTTAGAAGCCCGCGGCTATTAGAGATAAATATTAAACCAAAAGGACGAGAAATTAAATTATTAATAGCTTATGGACCAAACGAAGACGCAACACAAGAAGAAAAAGATATCTTCGAAAACGATTTACAAATAGCTGCAAAGAATCTTAAATCCAAACAGAAACTAATGCTTTAGGAGATTTAAACGCTAGAGTAGGCAACACTGTAGAAAACGTCAGTAGGAGTAATAGATACAGAAGGAAAGACAACAACTTCTCTAAATGGAAAGGGACTAATAGATTTTTGTCTAAAGAATAACATGAAAATAGCCAACATCTTTTTTTTCATAAAGATATTCACAAATATACAACAGTAAATGAAGACAGTTGTGAAAAGTCAATGATAGACTACATAATAGTTAGCAGCTCCCTTTTTACAGTACATGGATGCAAGAATAAATAGAGGAGCAGAACTATTTAATGCCATCACTTAAGGATTGCCAAAATGAGATTACTGACTGAAAAGGAAACAGAAGAAAGCTTACTAAACTCAAAATAGAGACTAAATAAACCAAGATGTAAAACAGGTATACCAATCTAGGATAACAAAGATTTATCAGTGAAAGGCAGATGGCTCTGAATGATAACACAATAGAAGAAAAGTGGCAGATGTATAAAGAAACGCTCCCAGTTGTACCGAAGAGGTCTGTGGTAGGAAACAAATTAAAGGGAAAAGAACAGCATGGTGTAATGAAAGTGTTAAAGCTGAGATCAAAGAAAAGAAGGTTGCCAGGAAGAAATACTTGCAAACTAAGAGACCAGATGATAGGATAGATTACGTGAATAAAAGAACTATCGCCAAAGAGGAAGTTAGGAAAGCAAAACAGGAACAATGGGACGAGTTTGGACAAAGGCTTCAAGAAAGCTATCAAGGAAATCCAAAACTGTTCTGGGGTGGGGTGGGGGATGAAAGCATGAGAAAGTTTAAAGAATGCCAAAGGAGAAATAATGAAAGAGGACAGCCAAATCATAGAAGCGTGGAGAAAGTATTTTCAACAATTACATAATCCCTCCAGTACATATGAAACAAGGAGAAATCTGTTTAGTTATGATGATAATTATAATTCAATTCGATAAAGTTTCAGCAAAAACCTTTTATGTTTCTATGTTCTTATTTCATGTGCTTTTCTTTTCTTTTCTGATTTCTGTCTTACACCACTAGGACTTTCCCATTGGCACCGCCATTAACCTGCCACCGCATGTTCTGAGATCGAGGAATGTTGGAAACATCGCCCTCCAGAAAGACGAACACAACAATTTCCTTACATCGACAAGCTATGGTTGTTCCGTTGTTTAGCCTGGTACATGGCGAAAACGCGCACAGTTTGAACAAAACAACCGATTTGTTCCTCTTATGGTTGTGGACATGCGGACAAGACAAAGTGATCTGGCGTTTCTCTCGAGAATTGTCGTCTGTAGAGAAAACATTTGACATCAACAAAAACGTTTATTCTCTTAAAGAAGTTGCGTTCAAAGGTATCGAGAGAGAAGAGGAAGAAAGATCAGAATGAAATGAGAAGACCGTCACGGCAATGGTGATAAGAAGAACGATAGGAAAAGTTTCACAATACCCTCAATCTGAATCTGTACCATCAACATTTTAGTTTCATAATTGATTTTTGTTTGTATGCAAAGTTCTTCTCTTGCAGAAAGTGTGGAAAATGTGAAAATATGGAGCGACATTAGAGTCAGTGTCAAGCAGTGATTAAATATGAATATGTTGGTGGAGTTTTTCAACTTGAACAAATAGTTTTCGAAGGTCTTGGGGAGAGAAGGAATCACTGTAGATGATAACATGCGCTCTTTTCCTTTCACATCAATGTATGATCTCGAAACATATTTTTTATTAAAGATGACCTTCCGAAAAACACTGACAAGCACACGTGGAATTATCAGCACATTCCACTGTCTGTATCAATAACAAGCAATGTTCCAGGTTTTAAAGCAGCTGCTTGCTTTTTCACCAAAGGCAATTCAAAGGAACTAATATAGAAGATAAGAAAATACCTCAGCAAAATGTCCC
>JAXRKP010001701.1:5000-87500 GCA_037039925.1 Doris montereyensis | reverse complement strand
AGGTGGGGTGATCCAGAGCATGTTTTCTGTTATTATTTGATAAAGACAATTTTAACCACTACCATTGTATTTGGTATGTCTAAAAAAGAATTGATCATATGGTTGCAATGGGAACTCCGCCATATTGGCTTTTCATTGCGAAAATAACAACTTCATTTCAAATAAGCTTTTTCAGTTATAAAAAAAGTGGCTATAACTTTGCACACAAGTTATTCGGTTCTATGTATAGCCGCACCCTGTGACATTTTTGGATAAATGAAACGTTTTCATTTTATGTTTTTGGAAAGTCATATAGCAACCTTTCCAACTTTTGGCAAATTGAATCACAAAAAATTCGTTTTGCAAAACTTTGCAGAGATATCAAAACAAGCTACCAGAAGAAATTTTATATTATTATATAGATGTTATATACCAAATTTGGGGGGCAATTAGACAATAAATTTTAAAAAGAGATCGCATATCACTGTCAAAAAGTAACATTTTGAGAAAAATCGCATTTTTACAAAAATATTCGTTATTTTAATGTTTTTCGTAATACATTGAAACATCATACAATCTTGAGAGGCTATCAACTACTTCATGTTGACCCTATTTCAACTGCTCCAGATCCCTTATACTCATGTCGAGATGGTATTTTTCTTATAACTGGAACACAGTGTTTCCCGTAATATATGGCCGATCTTAAATAATATTGAGAATAATTCATTAAAAGTAGATTGTTCAGATAGCATACCGTGTTGTAATTAAAATCAGTTCCCATTTGATATACTTTAACCAACAGTTCCAGGGTTTATGGTACAGCCGATGTGTTAAAAGTTAGGCCAGTATCCTTTTTTTTTAAAATGTATAGAATAAAAGAATACATACTGAGCCTTTGTTATTGTATGAATGTCAAGGGAATGAACTGCTCCATCCAGTAGTGCAATAAAAGAGTTTTATCCCATTTGCGCTAAAACTGCCTTCTCAGGACCACCCCCCACATCCCCCCCAACCTCCTCTTTAATGTTGAGTTTGAAGCCTGAATTAAAAAATGAAGTAAAATAAAATAAAATAAAAGATTCTTCGGAGGGTTGTATTTCTTGTCTCTAGTCTGCATGGCACCGCAAATGAATGGAAAGTAATTGTGATGTCAGCATTTATCGCTATGACATTGTAATTTCTTTTCATTCTCAATTTGCCTCTCTTGCTTCTAAACACACCAAGTTTATCTTGAAGAATAATAAAAAAAACAAAAAAAAAACAAAAACAAGACATGGCTCAGATTCAAATTGTCAGAAAGAAAATAATTGAAAATATAATAGTCTTGACATACTCTCAAATATGTAAACACAGATTGTCCGACATTGTGTCCACAAAATACAATAGGTGTTTAATTGATCACTCAAGTCAATAACACCATGACGTTTGCCTGGTGATCAGCGAGGAAGAGCGACAACACTTGCTGACTTGACTTAATCGACAGACTAAACCACGATGCTGCGACAGACAACACTTGCTGACTTGACTTAATCGACAGACTAGACCACGATACTGCGACAGACAACACTTGCTGACTTGACTTAATCGACACACTAGACCACAATGCTGCGACAGACAACACTTGCTGACTTGACTTAATCGACAGACTAGACCACGATACTGCGATAGACAACACTTGCTGACTTAACGTAATCGACAGACTAGACCACGATGCTGCGACAGACAAGTGGATTTCGAGCTTCCAGACTATAAACAAAATAGAGGAGCTACAGTAGTATGAGTACTAGATGAGACCTACTGGAAGTGGAAGACAGATTGGCTTCCAAACAATGAAGAAAAACTTATAAAACATATTCTCAGTTCCGATCAGAAATCGTATTGTTGTCTATGTTGGACATGAGCGATCGTTTGTTCTGCGTTTCTCCTCAATGTACGTTTCATTAAAATACATTTTGAAATAAAGGGATTAAAAGTAAATAAAAACAAAATGAAATAAAAAAGACCAAAATAAATAAAAATCCAAGGTGATTATATTTGTTGTTTACACCGCCATTGTGTGGGTGCCACGTCGCTTTCTTTTACACAAATACAACCGCCATCTTGACAGCCATATTGCGGATACTACGCCACGGTTACTAGATAAAAAAATGGCAATACCCGCCATCTTTGATATACCCACTTCGTATTCACCATTTTCTTTCCGGTACCGGTACGACATATTGGACACGCCCACTTCTGGTTGCCATCTATGTTCCAGTACGCCATCTTGTAACGGTAGCAAACACGTATTATACACATATCCAGTCCACATTCTTGGCCACATCCACTTTCGTTACGTCATAATTGTTACGGTCCACCACCATCTTGTAACAGTCTACTTTCCGTCCACCCTCTTGTAACGGTTTTTTCCGGTACGTGTATTCGACAGGCCTAGTTCCGGTCCGCTGCTATCTTTTAACGGTCTACTTCCGGTCCGCCATCTTGGATGACGTCACTTTAGGCCTGCAATCTTGTTTCCGATTCGCCATCTTATTTCCGATTCGCCATATTGTTTCCGACCCGACATCTTGAATGACGTCTTCGATGGCGTCACTTCCGATCCACGATCTTGCTTCCGGTCGCCATATTGATGCCGTCACTCCCGGAATCCCTGTTGATTCCGCTACAGGGGTCCAAACTTACTACTATTACCCAAGACACACCTTCATCTTGACGTTGGTACAAAAATTCGATTACAAACTTTGAAATGCAGTCACGAAATACGATCAAAATAAGACACACAAAAAACTTGACCGTGCCACTGAAAGAACAGTTTTTTGACGTCCAAATCGATCTGTTTCTTCAAGGCCATTATGACACGTAGAGCCAGAGTTTTATCTCGGTTTCTATAGCGAGAAGCGGAGCAGGTGATGATAATCACCTCCCGAATAGGCTGACTGCTAGTCTGGCGCATATTTTACTCTAAAGCTTGTGCTTGTACCCATTTTCACCTGGGTCGCGTGGGCAAAATGCGCGTTAAATGTCTTTCTCAAGCAACACTAAGTTGGGGCACTTTTGCTATGATTCGAACCTGAGACCTCATAATTCCCAGTCCGGCAGCCTAACTGTTCGTCCACCAACGCCACAAATCGACCTGTGTTTTCTAAATATATATTTGAATTTTCCCCATTAGAAATTATGTTTCTGATTCTCTTGATGATTTGTATCTTGTCATCTGAGGGATGCTTAATCTTTTAACTTTCGATGTTATCACCATCAAAATGCTTCTCTTTTTTCTTTTCTTAATCAATACAAACATAATAATATTAAGTTCCCATTACAAAGTTATCTTTCAAAATATATGAATATCAAGAAGTGAGTCGTCAAGCCAGTGGAACAGCTTCAAATCTTGACTGCTTTCGCTCACTTCAATCACGGGCTTGTCACATGGAACAGAGTACCAAGTGAGAGCTTCTCCCCTGGTAGGGGACTTGGTAGTCCAAAGGCAATGTGTCGGCCTCTCAACCGAAAGGTCATGGGTTCCAGCTCCAGCAACGGCTGACGCATTTTCTCGAGTTTTTCCGAGTAAAATCTACCCCCCCCCTCCTTCCTGGTCCAGGTAGGTGGATCGGCACCTAGTTCCATCGGAACCAGACGATAAAAGGACGTCTGGTGTGCAAATCACAGCCCTCTGCACACATTAAAGATTCTTTGGATGTTTACAGGGTAGTCTGGGCAAAATCAAAATCCTACCAAAAACCCCGAGATGACCTCAGTTGTAAATGTGGGTAATGAAAACCAATTCAATTCAAATTTATCCCCAAATGAATACGCGTCTAGTGGCCATGTACGAGTATATGTCTCGTCTTTGTCTCTGTGGGACTCTAAACAATATTAAAACATATACATTACGTTTAAATCTATAACTCTCTCTCTGTTTAGTGCTGTTACTAGTGTCACCTTTATACACAGTTGGGGACTCGATAGTCCCTTGGCTGTTTACAGGATAGTTCGGGGGAGGGGGGGGGTGTTTTTATCCTACCACGGCCCTCAAGATTACCTTAGCTGTGGATGAGGGTAAAATAAAACATAAAAATCAATCAAATCGAATTCTCTACAGCTCAATGTTGCCTTATAAAGTTTTGACTGAAAAACTGAAAAGTTAGATTTTTTGTGAATTGGATCTCACGTGATCTTACTTTCATTTATTTCTTGTCTCCTGCTGCATCTGACCGACATATAGTTTTGAAATCCATTAATGTCAAATGGAATAACTTTCCATTTTCATTGTCTGTCCTTTATACAGTTTTCTGAACACTGCAATGGAACCCAAAGGAGTAAGCAGGAAGGCAAGGCCACGATCAATATGAGATTTAACATTAAAAGAATCGGCATGTCGTTCTGGAAGGAGCCGATGAAGGTGGCAAAAGACGAGGAAAGGTGGAGAATGTTTGTTCGTGGCTTATACATCTTGACAAGGGTGACAGGTAGTGATGATGATGATGATGATGATGATGACTACGATGATGATATATTTTGTCTAGATTGTTTTTGTTGCTCTATTCTTGCGTTTTAAGAGGGATGGGGTGTGGGCATCATTTCTTTCAGGTTTTTAATTTTGTTTTGATTTTTGTTTTAACGTTTTCGTCTTTCTTTTTCTGTCTTTTCGTTTACTTCTTTATATATGTATTTTACGCTTTCTGCATTCCTTTTTTATTCCTATTGTTTTTCTTTTTTTTTCTTTTCCTTTTTTGTTATGTTTTTTTGCAGGGGTTAAGGAAGTGCTACGTCTTTTCCTTTTTGTTTCTTATTTTTTATTCGTCTGGCTTGTTTGGGGTTTTACAAGACCGTGTAACAAATTTACTTATAGTTATAGTTTTGAAGGGGTTTCCTGTGACGTAATCGATTCTAGTGTTTGTAAAACCCTTTGAGTTTGTAGCGTGAGTTTTTTTTTTATCGATTCGTTTATATTTGGAAAGGAAAGTGAGTGAAGTCTGTCGTAATGTTTGGAATGTTATGGAAATTTCGATTCAAGATAGTTCTTAGTTTCTAGTAAATAGGCAGGTATCCATAATTGGAAAGGGTACAAGAATGTGAAAGTAGATTCCACGTCTCGTTATACCAGCTTGCATTGCATATATTTATGCTTGCTTCAATCATTGATTGATTGTTGACTGTGGGTATAATAAATAGCCTTGTAATTATTATTAGTCGAGCCGTGGCGTTACTAGATTGTCTACATCAACCTGTAGATTTAGAGTACACTGCCTACTCCATTCATTCATTCGTAACAGACCGTTACTTACTTTAGCTTCACCATTCACGTAAAGGTGCGTGATAACGATGACTTCACGAGCGCTTCGCCAATTTCATTGAGTTCCATTATTTATGGCGCGTGTGGTACTTCATCAACGCGGTAGCACCTCCTGCTGTCAATACTTGGGCGTAACCATGGATCTACCTTTTCCTTTTCCCCTCTAGAGTTTGCTCCCCCTTGCTCAGATCAGTACTGGCATTTACTTAGTTCAATAAAAGGGGAGGAGGGTGTGTATGGGACTGGGATGGGGATGAGAGAATCTTCGTGCAAATTCCTTCCGTGTCTCGTGAAAGATAAAAATGCTAAAGGTCTTACTACTGTCAATACTGTCATGAATGAATGATTGACACGAATATCTAATGTAAATAAGGCTTCCTATTGTTGTTAATTTGGTAGGCAATGATGATGCTGAGAAAGTTCATTATAGGTAGGTAATGATGATGATGCTGAGAAAGTTCATTATAGGTAGGTAATGATGATGATGCTGAGAAAGTTCATTATAGGTAGGTAATGTGTTGTAAGTGGTGGCGATTTTGGTGGTGGTGGTGGTGGTGGTGGTTGTAGTTTTGCTATGTTATTGTCAGATGATGAAAATAATGATTATTTTTGGTTCGCGGTAAAATGCTGCTGTTTCGAAAGGTCATAATGAATGACGGTATTAATGTTTTTGTTAATAGAAATTGCTTTCATTATGTAGTTGTTGATGTTTTTAATGCTTTTCCCGAGGATAATGATGAAGAGGCGGGCAGCTGTTTAGATATCGTGTTTTTGATGCGTTTCTGTTGTGTTATTGTTGCTGATTTAGAAGGTGATTACAATTACAATGATGATGGTAACTATGGATAGAGAATGCATTGTTTTTGTTGAGACTAATGTCAATGATACGGTTTTGTTGTCGTGTCTCAAAGGGATTATTGTTATTGTTGTTATTCGTGTGTATGACTGTTGTGGGTGTTGTTGTTTTGTTGCAGCTGTTGTTCTTGTTCTTTTTTTGCTGTTTCAGAAGTTGATGATGATCAGAATTTGTAATTGAAGCAAAATTCCGCGTTCTTGTTGTCGTTTTTGTTACTTACAATAAAAAAATGACATGTTTACAGGATGGAGTTTTATTTTTATGTTTCCATGACTTTTAATGGTTTTCTCTTTACTTATTTCTGTCTGTGTTTTGTTTTCGTGCTTTCTTTCTTTCTGTCCTTTTTCTTTCTTTTTTTCATTCTTTCTGTCTTCTTTTTTTTCGTTGCTGTTTCTGTTTTCATCATATTTTGCTTTTGTTCATGTTCACACAAGGACGTTCCTTGTGGGTTAAAGTTAAACATACAACAAGGGATGGTGGCGGGGACGGTAGGGTGACTCGGTCGATACACGAGTTCTCAGAGGGATAAAAGAACACGCAAAGGCAGTGAGTGAGAGCAATGTCGTATCGTTAGTTATCTTTCTTTCTTTATCAGCTCCCATTCTACCTTCCGGCGTATGGGTTTAGGTGCCAAAATGATCTCTCTCCAGGATGCTCTGTCCTCACATTTTTTTGTTTCCTTCCGTGAAAGCTAAGTTTCTTTGCTTTACTTTAATTAAATTAATGCCTCTTTTATATCTTCTTCCCACTTTCTCCGAGGTCTACCTTTTGGTCTTCTACTTTTACCTTGAGTTTTAGTACTGTATACTGATTTAGCTATTCTATTGTCATTCATTATGTTTTCATGCCCAAACCATCTCAATTGATTTATTACTATCGTAGTTTTTATGCTATCTGCTTTGGTTTGATCTCTTATTGTTGTGTTTCTGATTTTGTCCCTTTTACTTTTCCCTACTAGTACTACGCTTCTTAATCTTAGATATTTTATTTTGGCTGCTTGTACTCTACTGTGTAAGGTCCATGTTTTGCTAACATAGAGGAGAGTAGAATAATAAACTGTGTTGTACATTATCATTTCGGTATTTGTTGACAATTCTTGTTTACCTATAAATGCCTTTCCTAGATGGTTATATATTGTCATTATGTCATTGCTTTTTGGATTCTCTGGCTGATTTCTTCTAGTCTTAGTTTTCTCTCTGAGTAAATCATTACTCCTAAGTAATTGTAGCTTTGATTTGAATTGTTCTAAATTCTCCCTGCCCAATTGAAGATTTTGTGTTAGTTTCCCTAGTTACTAGCATTGTTCTGGTTTGCTTTGTTCATTTTTTTTATTTAATTCATTTTTCAGCATGTTGATATTCGATTAAAGTTGAGGACTAACGAAACAACTATGTCTTACTACCTATATCTACATCAAATTCATCAAAAACATTTTCAGCTTCTCCCACTCTCACTGCACATGTTGGTTTATTGTGAAACGTTTTAATGGCTTCTATAGTTCTATTACATTTTACTCTACATTGTGTTCTTTTAATAAGTTTTATTAAGTTTTAAGGAATGCCATACTTCGTCCCTCCTCACACAGTGTCAAATGCCTGTTCTAAATCTAAGCCAATAAAACACAGGTGCAAGTCAATCTTCTCTCTAGAAATTTTTCTACAGTGGAGTCCACTTATAACGAGTCCTGAAATAACGAGAAGTCGGTTGAAACGACACTATTCTAATAAAACCCCGTTTTTTTCCCTTCTTTATCTTTGTAAATAAAATATTGCTATAGCGCAATCAGACAAACACGCGAGTCGGTTATATCGGAATATTGCTTCTGCTGTGCACAGTGCATAAACCAATAAAACCTCGCCAGTTGAAAAACGTGTTGGTGATCTAGCGAAACAGAGAATATGAGACTGAGAGTGAGACTCACTGAGAGCCCCTGTGTGCCAACAATGAAGGCCGGAGCGAAATAAGTGGGGACCGGGAGGGCGTGGCAAGGCATGTGCAGACAAGCAGAACGCATCGCGTGATTACTGATAATATTAATAAAAATATTAATACATGTAGTGATACATGTTGTGATCCGATGCGGGGATGGAGAGGTCACAGTGCTGTGATGGATGGAGAGAATGTGTGGGCAAGGTGTGGTGTGTAGAGTGTACCCGATGTGCGCAAGCAAGCGAAACGCACCGCAGGGTGTGGTGGGGTGGGGGACAACACAGCGGGCGAGTTAGCCTTGAGCCTTGTTGAGTCTAGAACTAGAGGCCTTTCTTTCTGATCGCCAACGCTGAGCTGTCAACATTGCTAATTGAATTGCTATAATTAGTATAATGCTAGTCCTTAATGATGGCCTCCAACTCATAGATTAGGCCTATTTCATTATTTCCCTTGAATTTATTACTGGATGATGTGGATCCCTTATATAATTAATATAAATATAATATTTATATTATAACGTGAATCCTGCTACAGCACAACGGATTTTTCGCACCAGCCCCCCCCCCCCCCCCGTAACAGGATTCCACAGTATTAATATTATTTATCTAATACTATACTAATACTATTAGTAATAGTAAATATGTGATCTTGTACTAAGTTGTACACCTCTACCTGGTCTAAAGCCACTCTGGTGTTCTTCAATCGGATCTCTACTCTTTTCCTTAGTCTCCTTTCCATTTCCAGAATCCTGGTGGCAGGCATACACTTTTGCTGGTGACTGGTACTGGTACGCTGAGTTGAGTAGTGATATCACTTTACATTTTGAGCATTCCATAGTTGATACTTTCTTGTGTATTGGTACTACTACTACTACTACGTTCTCGTTTTCCAGTCGTCTGGCATCTGTTATAGTTATAACAATAACATTCATCTAATCCATGCTTGTTGACATATTGCATCATGTAGTACTACTAGTTTGTCTGCCTCCGTCCCTCGGTTTTTAATCATTTCTGGTTAAACTTGATCCGGTCCTGGGGCCTTTCCTAATTTAATTTTCTTATATTGTTATATTTATAATGTATATAGCTTTTTGGATTTCTTCCATTGATATATATATCTACATCTCAGTTGTCTCATCTGAATTACTTGTTATATGTTACTCTTACTGATTGATCTGTACTTGTTTCATACGTTCTGGAGGGATTATGATAATATGTAATTGATGAAAATGATTTCACCGTGTTCTTTCATTAGTTTTCCTTTAGCGTTTTTAAATTTTCGTATTGAACATGCTTTGGTCTTTCTCGTACTCTTCATTGCTTCCCAGAACAGCTTTTTGATTTTCTTGATAGGATAGCTTTCTTCTTGAAATAAGTTGAAGTCTCTTCCCAGTGTTCCTGTTTTGCTTTCCTAACTTCCTCTTTGGCGATAGCTCTTTTAGTTTTACTCAGTCACACAATCTATCCTTATCCTATCCTTTGACTTCTTTGTTTGCAAGTATTTCTTCCAGGCACCCTTCTTTTTCTTTGATCTTAATCTTTAGTCTTAGTTTAGTTTCGACATTCTCATTCCACCATGCTGTTCTCTTCCTGTCTCCTTTAACTTTAATTTGATAGGAGTCAAATTGTACTACAACTGAGGAGTTTTTTCTTTATACTTTATACATGTCCAATGTCACTTTTTTCCCCATTATGCTATCATTCAGATGCATCTGCCTTTCACTTTCAGTTTTCAGTTCACTGATAAATATTTTTATCCCGGATTGGTACAGTAACAGTACATCTGATTTACTACTGGTGTGGTTCATTTAGTTTTATTAGTAAGTAATATTATTATGTATTAGTATTAGTATTTAGCACTAGCTTTCTTCTCTTTCCTTTTCTGTTTGCTTTCTTCTGTTCAGTCAGTAAACTCATTTTGGCAATCATCTAGGCCTAGGTGATGATCACTAAATATTTTAGCTACCCTTGTAGTTGTAGTTGTACTGTAAAAAAGGGAGCTGCTAACTATTATGTAGTCTATACTATGATTGACTTTTCACATCTCTCTTCGTCTACTAAAAAACTATTGTATATTTGTGGATATCTTTATAAGGAAAAAAGGTGTTGGCTATTTTCATGTTATTTTTTTTGGCAAAACTCTATATGAGTCTCTCCATTTGGAGAAGTTATTGTCTCTCCTTCTTTACCTATTAGTATTACTCCTCCTGATGTTTCTATATTGTTGCCTACTCTAGCGTTTAGATCTCCTAATAAAACCATTAATTCCTGTTTGAAGTGTTTGTGTTTGTTTTTAAGATTCTCTGAAGCTATTTGTAAATCGTTTTTGAAGTTGAAGACATCTTTTGCTTCTTTGGTGGCGTCTTCGTTTGGCCCATAAGCTACTGATAACTTGATTTTTTCTTCCTTTTGGTTTAATTAATATTTATCTCTAATACTGTAACTGTAATACTTTTGTAACACTAATAGTAATAGGCTTGTAAATTTCCAACTTTCTAGTACTAGTACTAGTAGTAGTAGCTTTTCATGCCTAATTAGTAATAAATATGCATTAGGAGTAATAAGAGACCTATTCCTGCTCTGGCTTTTTCTTTGACATTGACTCCTGAGAAGATAAAAGTAAAAGTATGAGTTGGTCCTACATTTTCTATTCCTTGTCCTTTTTTCTTTGTTTCTGTAATTAGTGTAATTGTAATGGCCAAAATGTCTATTTTTGAATTTTTCCATTTCTTCAGCTAATTCTAACTCTTTTCCATTTATTGCGCTAATATTCCATGTTCCAAAAACCAGTCTGTGTTCTTTTCCGGAGTCGTCTTCGAAAGTTCAATCCGGGTATATCAATATTATCATCATATTTAATACTTTGAATCAGTTGGTTTTGGATAAGCAGGGGATTAACCCAACCCACTGTACCCTACGTGGGGCTGCCACCTTGAGGCTTCCTACTGGGCCTTATTTTCTGTTAACCCTCAGCCTTTAGTCACCCAAGACCATACTGCAAGGCAGCAGGTTATTTTATGTCATGGTTAACTTTACTAGCCTTTGGTCTATCAAAGCCGGTCTGCAAAGCAGCATGTTGTTTTCTGTCAGGTTCAACTCCCTTAGCCTTTGGACAGCCAAGACCCGCCTGCAAAGTGCAAGGCAGCAGGAGGCTCATGGAGGGCAGGGCTGCCTAATCACCGTACAGGAGCTTACCTGTCCACTGTCCGGATTGTTAAATATCATTTCATTTTCATAAATCATTAATTAATTGTGAAAAAAAATCCAATTTTCTTTCAAGTCTAAAAATGCAGCAAAAAGAATTAAACTAACACCAAAAGTATCATCATTTTACTCTCCCAACACTGCCTGATCAAAAAAAAAGAAAGAATCAACAACAAACCAACTGAATAAATAAACCCGAAACAAAACGAAAATTCAGCAACAAAAAAGAGAAGAAAAAAAGGAAAAAAGGGAACAAAACCAACCAAAGCGATATCACAACCACCACCTCCACAACATCAGCAATAACATAACATTATATATAACAAATAACCACAATAGGCCCAATCAAACACCTTAAATTATGTGACACTCACTACTCACTGACACGAATCCTCTTTTTTGTTGTTTTATTGTATCTTCATGCCTTTGTTACTTGTTCGAAATTTGTTTTAATTTTAGATCTGTTTCTGTTGTCCATTTTAACATTGTGATTTTAAAAATTCCACATGTATGCTTTCTTTATCATTTGCTTCAGTGCGTTTGTAACAAAATACTAGAAGATGACCATCAAATTTGCGGGGGATTGGTGATATCTCTGACTATAGCAGGGATGCCACCAGGTGAATTTCAAAAAGCCTGAAAAAATGTGGATACGAATATTTCATTCGAATCGACATTTTCATTTAGTCCTCAATTATAAATGGCATATACATGTACAGTTATATTATAGTATTATATAATTACTATTCAGAGCAAATAAAAATACTAAAAAGCAAACCTCCGAGATCTTTGAAGTCTTTGTTGAGTTCCTGTGCAAGTGACACAATTTTAGGGGCAAGAGAAAGAGGTCGGGAGTGCTGTGCTATGAAAGAGCATGGCTTGGATTCTTAGTGTGACTGTCTATCAATTAAACTGACAATTCGCAGTTGAGTGGGAGCTAAGGTAGATGTAGAAATAGGATCTAAAACAATGGGCCTGAGTGATAGAATCCGTCACATTTTCAGGTGCACCATTTGGAAGGGAATCCTTTTCACTTTCACCATCACAATCCTGAATTTGTTTTCCTCTTTGAAACATTACTGCTAGTGCTAGCGCTGGTTGGGTCACCTTTACTGACAATTTTTCTTCTTCTAACTACATGATTTAGCCGTTTAACAGTCGTGATTCATAAAGGCCTTCTTTGCGCTGCTTCCATAATTAAGTCTATCCTCACACTATACAGTATACAGTACACAAAGCCTCCTTCTTTAAATTTCCTGATTTTCGCAGCCACTCCTATTTAAATTTGTTTTTCACTTTTCTCTAAATCCTGAATATAAAGTTAATACACTCACGAAATTTTCCTCACGCGTATTCATCTGGCTTTCTTCACTTTACATTAGCATCTTCTTCGACTTCATATTAGATCTTTCTTTATCACTCAGTTCCCACTCTACCTTTCGGTGTATCGGTTCAGATGCCGAGATGATCTCTTCCTACAGGATGCCCTGTCCTGGCATTTCCTGTTTCCTTCCAAAAATAAATTTTACTCTCGAAAACTTTTCAGCCTGCCGGGCTTGATCCCACAAACTTTTTGGTTGAGAGGCCGACACCTTGCCCCGGACTACCGACTGCATTTTATATACACAGGCTTATATTACATGTAAATGACTCGACAATTTGCGTCCTGATCAGAGGGAAACAATGAAATGTGTGACCAGCTTTAGAGGTCTCCGTCTAGAATCACTGCTCTATTGCTATTTCCTTTGATTTTGTCTAGATTCTAGACAGCTTGATGTGCATTCTTCTTTGCTGTTCGTTTACACCTTGGTCCCCCCACGTCACTATAACTGGCTCACTGCAATAACTTAGTTACGCCGACTTCCGGTTTGGTTACCGAGCAGGACAGACGGGGTGTGACGAGCTCTTGCCTTTTTCACTTAATTTCCAGTTTTTGTGTGGAGATACGACATCGCAATGCCAGTTACCGGATTACCGACGATGCTGGAATGTATCATCAACAAGATTTTAGAAGAATCTCAACTCGCCTCTTACAAAATAGATGGAAATCAACAACGCACCACCCTTGTCCTTCGTTTTGATGCCATGAATGACACGTGTGTGTCAACGATTCATCATTCGACCCCTGCCAGCTTTCGACAGAAGTCACCTAGCCAATTACAGCGTGACAATCTTAGACTGCAAAAACATCACATATCATTGTCAAGAGAAAAACAACTTCTGAAAATATCATTTTGGCTGAAAAGAAAGAAAATGTATCTGCTGCTGCTAGCACAGGAAAGACAAGCAACTCAGGATTACTACACAGTCAAGATAGCGCTATCTTTTCACACAGCGTGCTAGATGTATCACCAGCCACCGATAGCTCAACTAAAGAAACAGTTAAAAAAGGATTTCTTGGATCAGGATGTGTGCAACACGACAAAGAAAGCCAACCCATCACAAGGGACTAAAACCATTCTAAAACATTGAACAATCAAATACGGCGACATCAAAGAAGACGTTGAACCAAAGCCCAGGACTAACACACATAAACAAGCCAAGGCCACAAAGCTATCAAAGAGCCTAGACGATATAAAGAATCACAACACAACAGAGCAAGAAAGTACAGAAAGCGACACCGACACATCTGACAATGAGGGCACACACAGCGAGAGGCAGCACACATCAGACATTGAAATGAAAGCCTTGAGGAAAACACGAGCTCACGAGATGTTAATTCTACTCACTCCATCGAAGATCAGCAACACAAAAGTAATCACGCATGCCATAGTGACAAGATTGAGCAATTTGACAGCAGTAAAACACACATGCAGATATCCAAAATCAAGAAAGACCCAGGACATCGCGTCACACAGCCCGAACGCAACAACAGCTACAGGAAACTTGTATTAGATCTCTACGAATTACGAAAGATTACACTCCATTCTTGCGGAAACAGAGGATTTTATAATTGAATATTGTGTGAAAAACGGAATGATACTGAATTTCATCATAAAAGGCAGTGATGATAACAGCTCCTATGCAAACATGCGTCGACGACACATGCGAACTTGGCGAGATGAGAAACACTTTATTGAAATGGAGTATCATGTTGACGTACAGAATATCCTGATATTTCTGTCCCACCTTAAACGCCTGATTATCGAGACATTGCATCTTGTTTGAAAATAACTCCAGATTTACAACAGACAAAATACTGTCACTTTTAAATGTCAAGTCCTGGATCCCATGACTTGCCTATGTCAAATTGCATTCTTCCTTTTGTATAATAAACAACAATGTCATTAGAATTATATATCTTTAAACGATCTTATCGAGTATTGTCCATGCATCAGTCCAAAACGTGCACTCTTAGAGAACTGTCAGAACACAAGACCCTCGCATTTTTATTATTATTCCTAAGTAAACTGTTCTGAATTTGATATAAACACAATAATTCAATAATAAAGGTATAACCCCCCCCAAAAAAAACAACAACAAAACAAACTTAGTTACGCCACAATAGGTGACCGGTCCAGCTTATACCAACTTGTAGTGTCAAACCTATGAATGGTGAATGTTATACACATGTAGCACTATTGTATGACTTGTGTGGTATCTATTCTTTTACCTCAATTGAAATTAACCAGGGGCCTTTGAATGGTACCATTGTGAAATTTTGCATTATGATAACTCAATTGATTCAATCAAATCTTTGATTTTTTCCTCCATGGACCACAAAGTTTTTGGATTAAGTCAGTTGCCATTTGGATTAAGATAGATCTATAGAAACAAATTCCGTTTAAATTTTTAAAAATTAGGAATAACTGGGAGTTTGGTAACACTATTTGGAAAAAGTGGACCCGACTGTACTCTGTGTTGTTGGTTGTTGTTATTCATTTTCCTGTGAGTGTGAGTAAAAGATTGTGACATCCAATAAACGTCCAAATATTGTTGATTCACATTGAAATTTACCATGTTCACTATGAAACGCGGTGATTTTGAGGTGAATTAACAGGAAATAATAAGATGAAAGTGAAAGTAAAAGATAAGTTAAAGAGTGAAGGAAAAGAAGGACAAACCAGCAGTGTGTTTAGGTGTATATAACCAAATGTGAAAGTAGTGTGGTTGTTAATACTTTCAGAGAGCGACACACTTTCATTCCAATTTACCCCTGTCCATCATATGCAAAATCTCAGGGTGTGAAAATGGAGGGAACAGCAAGATGAATTGAACGTCATGTGAAAAAATGAAAGGACAGATGTAGGATCTACCATTAGCACCCACCAACCACTCACTGGAGAATGACACAAGACTGAATAAGAATCCAATCATGACTAATTGTCATTGAAAATTTAATATCTCGACTAAACGTACATTGCTCAGTTACTGATATTTCAGTGACAATGATGACTTGCACTTACAAACATCTTCAACTTATCTTCAAGACATAGGTGCCTACCTGAACACATGACTAGATCTAATAGAACAAACACTAGTAGAATTTGAGGCAAGAAAAGCAATTGATGAAAAAGATAACGAAAAGGGAATGGAGAATATGAAAAAGATAACTGATGGAAAAGGAATGGAGAATATGATTTGGGAGTGGGAAAGACATGAAAGGTTCTGATGAGGTGATAGTGATAGAGAGAGAGAGAGAGAGAGAGAGAGAGAGAGAGAGAGAAAGAGAGAGAGAGAGAGAGAGAGAGAGAGAGAGAGAGAGAGAGAGAGAGAGAGAGAGAGAGAGAGAGAGAGAGAGAGAGAGAGAGAGAGAGAGAGAGAGAGAGAGAGAGAGAGCTGAAACAGACTACCTTCTAAAACACAAAACATTTTTTTTTTTAAATACAGAAAACAGGGGCATGATTTCATATTTAGTTTCAGTCCGATGAGTCATCGATGGTAAATATGTCACTCATGTGAGAAAAGCGTATGTTTGTTCCTTCAGTTCTGTTAGACTTCTGTCAGGTGACATTCCTGTAGTGTTTTCAATACAAGATGTCCGTGATCTTGATCTTGAACTTCTGCTGTGATCTCCTAAAGATAGAAATAACAAAAAAGATTGAACAAACTCAAGAATCTCTAAGAGGGCTATTGTTTCATTGAAGTTGTCCTGTCTAAAGTATGCGGTGATCTCAGAGTGATTTTAAATTTTAGTTGAAATAGCAAGATGATGATAATAATAAATGAAAGGAAAGAAGTAGGACCTACCAGCACAGCCCACCAACCGCCTGCTTGAAGAGGAAAATGATAGATTTTGAGAATAGAATCTATCATGTATGAGCGTGAGTGAGAGAAGAGAGAGAGAGAGAGAGAGAGAGAGAGAGAGAGAGAGAGAGAGAGACAGAGAGAGAGAGAGAGAGAGAGAGAGAGAGAGAGTGGTGGTGAGTGAGTGAGAGAGAGAGAGAGAGAGAGAGAGAGAGAGAGAGAGAGAGAGAAAGAGAGAAAACCCAAAACAGTACACAATAAATTGTAAATTACCCAATCTTGAAAAGATTTCGTCTATTATGTATATATAGGCCTAAATAAGGACTGTTCGTTTGTACCATCAAAATGTATCCATTTCACAACATGCCGTGATCTCATGGTGAAGTAACAGAAAACAAGAATGGAAAGAGTAAATTTTACAGATTTCTCTCTTTTCTCTCTCTCCTGTTCGACGTCAAGTTCCTCGCTTTGCTAAAGAATACAGATCAAAATCAAAAGTGGTCCATCCGAACGGGCCATGAATAATAAATAATAACAAACGAAATGATGGTACGGTAAGGCAACTGGACTTGCAATCGTTAGGTCTGGATTTGAATCGTGGCAATGTACGTTCTATTGTTCAGTTCCTTGATACTGATGAATATTATACAGCGGCCACCATAGACCCGCAGCCACTATGTATATCTTTTCATTGATTAAGTTATATCCAATAGCTCTACAATAAAGTTACAGAAATCATTTATGAGTGACTTTCCTTTTGTTTCGATATCCTTTTCCTGCTCGTTTGCCGGTAATCGACTTTCAAAGGTAACATAGTTTGGAGACATTTATTTTATATAACGAGAAGGGTGTGGCTGTTTCAGGAATCCCTGGCAATTTTTTTGTTAAATCCTACCAAAACCCCAAGACCACCTTAGTCGCGGATGTGGGTAAAATCGAATCAAAATTCTGTTGGCATTCAGAAACGTTTTTTTAGTTCAATTTTCAAGCAAACAATTGATTCAGGGATATAAATGGCAAATGAAAAAACCCCCTGAGATGTGTGAAACTTTCAGACAACGAACACCTCCTGTACCATATTTAATCTCTTACAAGAACACAGCACCATGCAATGACATCTTTCCTTAACCTTCCTAATATAACTAGAAAGGAATTCATCATTACAATCTTTAGTTGACAACCATTCCCACCTGAGTTTGTTCTTAGAAGTTAGATCAATCACACCTGGTGGTGAAACTTTTTGACAGGTCATCCCCAATTTGTCAAATTGTCTACATCTAGATTCTGGAGCTAGCTTACCTTTAACCTAGATCAACCACATGTGCGCTTATTTTCAAGATCTCTCTATCCGACTAGAATCTAGCCCAGGTCTAGATCTCAATTTCTCTTGATTTGTTTGTTTGTTTCTTTGAAGCAACCCTGTCCACCATGGCAGTGATTTCAGAATTCGTATCTGACTAATATTACTGATGACTGTCCAGGCACAACATAAAACACTTTAAAAAATCAAAAGTTTTCAGTAAATATTTGTAAATATAAACAAAAAAAATAGTTTCAAGATCATTATTCCGAAAGAGTTTATAAATGCCTCCCTCGAACAATATTTCCTTCGTATATCGATCAGATCAGAGCATTCTATTAAAATATGTTTAATGGTAAAAAAACAATCACAGGAGTGACAGAAAGGCTGGTCATCATGGGTCAACAGAAAGCCTTGTGTGAGCCACGAATGACCAATATGTAACGACTTTTCTATTTCTTACTTTGATATTTGGACTTCTTGTCATTTTTGAGACCACTTCATGAAGCTTGTTATAACATAACTATTCACTAAAACTTTCAAATCCTCACAATCAAGTAAGGCACCAGGGCTGACATCTTTGGAACGTGCCTCTTTTGCCAACTTTCCGGCACTTTCATTTCCATTGATGTCAACATGCCCGGTATCCAGATAAACATAATGTGTTTTCCAACAAGGTCTTTTAAAACATGTTTAATCAGTATTATCACTTGATTTTTACTATCTATATTTCAGACAAATTATCTGTCCAGATAATAAAATTGTTGTAATTCCTCGATAGCTTTTTAAAGTCATTCAAAGCTAAAAGAATGGTGTTCTATTCTGCATTGAAAATAGAAGTATTATCTTTCAGACGCATATTCTTCGAGGATTCCGGATGATCCGGGTAATAAATGACAGCACTTACCTTTTCACTGTCTTTCGAGCCATCTGTGTAAATATGAACACTGTCACGGAAATTATCTCTCATCTGGAAAAATTCCTGTTGAAAACGAGCAGGCTTGTTTTGTTCTTTAAAAATTTGGACAATGAAAAATCTAAATTTATATGGGTGAAATGGTGGGGAATTCGAAAGTTACTATTACAATGTATTTATATCCTGGTAATTTATATTTCCCTGTAATATATGGGGGAGAATTTGAACATCGAAAGGTGGGGTAGTTTTGGATATCTCAAATATCAGTCGGGAAGCTTCAATTTTTCAAATACGTTTTTGTAGGCAGGGTTTTGGGGTGGTGACTTTAATTTCAAATAGTAGTTCTTTGACAGCTTTAGGTGTCGGTGATGTAAAGATGGTTCACCGGATTCTACATATAGACTCTTTAAGGGTGAAGTTTGGAAGGCGCCTAGGCCTAAGGCAATACGAAGACCCTGATGGTGAATGGGGTCTAGCATTTTGAATACATGTTTAGGGACGGATTCGTAAGCAACAGAGCCATAGTCCAGCTTGGACCGGACCAATGCTTTATATAGTTTCAATACGGCCACTCTGTCAGCACCCCAATTCGTGTGTCCCACAACTCGCAGAATATTCAGAGCCTTTTGACATGTTTTCTTAAGGCTCTGAACATGAGGTGAGAATGATAACCTAAAAATTTGGCTTCCTTAGATACTTTGAGAGGCGTTCTGTTTAAATAAAGACTGGGTTCAGCATGTACATTTCTTTGGTTATGAAAATGGACACATACAGTTTTTGATGTGGAGAATTTAATACCGTTGTCAGTTTGAACTTTGTTGATACATAGTTGCATTGATCTTTCAAGGTATGGCGAATGTTTCCCTTCAATATAGATAGCACAATCATCTATAAAAAGAGATGCTTGTACATTGGTTGGCAATATCTTTATGATATTATTGATTCTTATGTTAAATAATACCGGAGAAAGAATACTACCTTGTGGAACTCAATTTTCTTGTGAAAAATCCAATTTCTCTAAAAACGCTGAGCAAGAAATAATTTTAATCTGTTTACAAGCTAACAATAATAATAATAATAATAATAACCCTTTATTCATCCAAAGAAGGAAATTACATTCTGTTCCTCATAAGTAAGTTGAAAAATCATAATACATAGATCTATTCTTTATTAAAATTGCTAAACATTAATGCAGTAATATAATAAGAGTATTAGTATTAGATCGATTTGTTCGCTGATATAGTAACCCAAGAATTCATTATAGCCCAAAGCTATGGCCTAGAGGGATGTCAAGCCGTCATAAAAAATAATACTCTAGGTCACTTCACTTAAGCAAATCGATCTTAATCTGATCTAGTTCTAGATCTAGATTGGACTTAAATCACAATGGCCCATAAAAAGGATAACATAAATCGCAAATAACACAATAGGAAATGTAAAATGACGTAGCCGATTTTTCTGGAATTAAAGATCATCTACTGGTAACCGAGGCGCCCACTAAGGGGAAGTTTAGTTCCAAAAGGAGAGACCAAGAAGTAGAAAGAAGAGGAGACATAGACATGACGATAGAGCAAAAATATGTGGATGGATAGAAGACAAAAGTAAGAGAAAGAAATGTCGCCTCTGCGTCACAAAAGAGCTTGTAATGCACAGGCGACACCCTGCCTTGTTGCCATTCGCAACCCGTGGCAACCACAGTATCCTTAGTCGCCTTTTACAACACCATTGCATGAGAGATGGTAGGGTACCTATTCTGCTCCTCTCCTCTGTTGGAAAGGTCCTGGGTTCCCATTGGGGAGTAAAAAGTAGGAAGGGAGAAAATTAAAAGTCAAAACATGACGATAGAGCATGAAAGAGTGGGTGGATAGAGGACAAAAGTAAGACAAAAGAGGTGTCACTTCTGCGCCACAAAAGAAATTGTAATGCATAGGCGACACCCTGCCTTGTTGCTATTCGCAGCACCCACAGCATCCTTAGTTGCCTTCTATGATGCATATGGATAAAGAGACTGCGGGGTACCTATTCAGCTCGTCTCCTCTGTTGGAGAGGCCCAGGGTTCTCATGGGGGGATGTCAGAGGAAATAGAAAGATTTACATCCCTGTTGATACAGAACAACTAAATATAAGGAACAAATGACATGTTTTAAAGAACAAAGGACAATTGGCCACGCCTACAAACACAAAAGGCTGAGGTCAGAAAACAAAGGCAACGGGGGCATACATTCAGTGGCCGAGGTCAGAATCAGAAGCAGTCGCTTTGCTGACCTGCACTGCTGTAAGTAAAGTATTGTGGGTCCCATTGTGACACAGCAATGTGCTGTGGTGGCGCTGTTTTCTGCACGCATTTGCTTAGACCAAATGAGTATCGCTTTGGACAGTCAGTAAAGTTGTAGCATCAATACCGTTAATTCTATGGGTTATTTTATGGTAAGTGGCCGCAATGTTCATACTCTACCAGCACCGGTAGAAACAAAACCTGTGACGGACTGATTTCTTCAGCAATGAAGAATTTAAAATACTCAAATATCCTTCTCATGTAAAAGGTTGCCAACTTTCAGCTTAAAAAAAGGAAAAGCAAAAACAAAAGAAGAAAGAAAGAAAGATTTTTAGAAGAAAGTTTGGTGGATAAAACTAAGGTTCTTATTTTCTCTTGACATTCAGTGCAATTTCAAAGATGCTTTCAACCTGATTATAAAATACCTGTATTCATGGCACTCCCCTAAATCTTTGAGCTCTTTCTCAAGCATAAACTGTTGGGCACTTTTCATAGATGGTCTGGGCACTTCTAACATAAATTATCACCACCTATGTATGAACTTGTCTTTTTTACTCTAACTCCTATCCAGCATGAAGAAATAAGAAAAACTTACAATGTCAACATGAACCATTTCTAACATAAAAAATTAAACCTCACCAAAGTCTGATAAGTCTATAAATCGTATGAACTTTGTCATTATTGTAAAGTTACGAACTATTGACATGGGAATAATTCGATATTGACATGGGAATCTTCAACTCGAGGCTTCCTCAACGCGCCTCTTATTTTTTAAGCCTAGGTCTGTACTGCCGTACAGTTAACACAGTGCCTTCGTAGATATATTATGTAATAAAAACGTTCTACCACCACAAGGAGATGTCTGGGTTTAAATCTAATTATCGATCGATGCTATAAGTAAGACTAATGAGAGTGCAGGGAATGGAGGGGGGAAGAAGGGGCGACGTGGGGTTGGTCTTGGTAGAGTGATGGTGCTACATTTTTTCCCTTTGAAATTCACCATGTTCACCATTGTGATGATCTCAGGGTGAATTGAGAGGAAAAAGCATGATAGAAAGTCATGGAAATAAAGTCTTCACACTTTGATTTATTGACTGAAACAGAATTAGCGTGAAAAAATTGGTTGAAAAGAATGCACTCACAAAACTCTTATTCTTATGAAATATAAACGATAAGTCATAGAAAGAATTTTAAGTTACATAAAATTTATATGCGTCTCTTTTTGTGGACAGTATACATAAAAATATTCATTTATGAAAGAGAGCGAAAGGAAGAGATGGATTGTGAACTGAAAATAATCAAAATATTCTCTCTCAGGTAGACCTATATGTGCTCATGTTTGTTTTATGTTTTATTAAATCATTCATAACTTAAAAAGTACATACTTGATAAATTCAGTCTTAAGTCACTGCAATGAGTCACATCACAAACCTTTCATGCCTTTCTCTTTCAACAAATTCTTGATGCGTTCCACCTTGGCCCATGTCGTATCACATCCTTTCAACTCAATTGTGTTTCGTAAAATCACACCAACGCGGCGACAAATCTTCCGAAGAACCTGAAGTTCTTTAGCATGCTGTAAAAAGTGGAAGGGGAGTTTGATATAATCTTTAAACATTCATGTTTTTCCTCAAATTAAGGAAAATAAAAATAAATGTACATGTATACTAATAATTAAACAACTGTAATTGAAGATGCATTGAAATTGAAATAAAAAATGATTAGAGTACGAACACTAGGCACGGCCACTTACCATAAAATACCCCATGGAATTAACAGTATCGATGCTACAACTGTACTGGCTGGCCAAGGCGATGCCCATTTGGTCTAAGCAAATGCGTACAGAAAACAGCGCCACCACAACACATTGCTTATATCTCCAAACTGTGTCCCGTTTGAAAGTCAATTGCCGACAAACGAGCAGGAAAAGGACATCGAAACAAAAGGGAAGTCACTCATAAATGAATTCCGCAACTCTTATTGTAGTTATGGACATAACTATATCAATGAAAAGATATACATAGTGGCCGTGGGTGTATGGTGGCCGCAGGGTAGTGTTCGCACTCTACAGTAGACCTTCTTTTCTATAAAAACTGACTTCAAACTATAATGGAAATAAGGTTGCTCGTGTCATCACCATAGGCTCTTAAATGAGACTTCCATAAATTCTAATGAACTATTAGGACAGGTACAGTAATGCCAGTACCTTTGTCATTGTTTAAAATTCAGTGTATGTGTTTTATAGGTCAATGTCTAAATGAGGGTCATGTTTTGTATCTATAGATAACTATTGTATGGAAATGAAACGTTACAATCAATCTGAAGATTTATATTTGCTTTTACAAAATTTGTAAGATGACATTTTCCTAGTTCTTTTGAAATCGAACATAACATTAAAACTCCAGGGAGGATAATATTTGCTGTGGACAAGGTAATTATTGAAAACATTTTTTCTCTATAACTGTGAACTTCGATAAGAGTATCACGTAAGACAACTTTTTTTCCACAAAATGATAAATGTAGATGAAAATCCACAGAACAAAGAAGAAATGCATGACTAATGAAATGAGTGAATTGCAATGCTCTGCTCCAGCAGGTAAGTCAAGTACAACCACAGTGCTGAAGACATCCAAAGTGAAGAAAATGATGTTGAATAATATTAAAACCCCATAGGAACAAAGACGAGACAAATACATGGAAAAGACAAAAAAATCCTGGCTACCATGTGGATCGAACCTGGGTCTTTCTTTTCTGTGTGTGTGTGCATGTGTGCGTGTGTTTATACTCATGACCCCTGCGGCGGCACCCATCGCCTCACCATGAAAAGAAAGCGTGCTACCAACCGTAAATACACTCCTTGTTGACGACTTCCAAGCAATTCAACCTGACAAGGAACTCATGCATTCTTTTGACAGGAGATGCCCAAGGATCACATTTCCACCTGCCAGTGCAAAAGATCAATGGGAAACTCTGAACAAGATCATCCAAAGGCTGAAGATAGTGATAGGAAATAGCACTCTAGACCATATGTTAACCTATGGTGACATTGTCTACCAAAATTGTTGAGAAACAGGAGTGAAGCAACCAAAGACACTATGTCACCAAGTACAGACGCCAAAGAGATGGATAGCATAAGGAAAAAGAAGAAAGACCTGAGGAAACTTACAAAAAAACAAACCTCTGACTTTGAAAGGCGAGGGCTGCAAAAGATATGGGAAGACTTGAAGAAAAAGCATAATGCTCTGAGCAAAGCCGAAACAGCAAGAAAAAGGCGCTACCAAAGATAGAACACACAAGACAAATTCTTCAGAGCCTTTCAAGTTTGCCCGGAAATTATTTGAACAACTTAAGTCATGAATTCGTCAACTGATAGAGACACTTGAACAACATCTCAGGGCGAGATATGCTGACCCAGACCATAATCGACCATTGGACCAAATTGAGGGTTGAATATGGCCTTCAGCACCTGAAAGTAGGTTAAGTAGTAGACTCCCTTCATTGAAGGAAGTTGAATCCGTGGTTTAAAAGACCAGAGCCAAGTCCTCACCCAGGCCGAATGGACGGCAAGATATTCTTCTCTGTCATGGCCTCAGACTGACATAATTTCTAATCGGTCACAAATACATCGACATGACTGTTCAAAAAGGAGGTATTCCCGGAGTCCCTGGATGCCAAGAACACGCCGCAATGATATGGAAGCAATTCAAAGGGCAAAATTGGAAAAACTAGACCTTGATATGATCTGGCTGGATCTTACCAACGCATAACGATCTGTACCATGCCAAATGATTCAGTTCCCACTAAGTATGTATCATGTTCCAACCAACATTCGTAAGGATTGAACTATATTTCCAAGGATTCAGAATGAGATTCTCTCATGAGAACTTTACAACTGGATAAAGTTGGAAGTTGGCATTGTAATGGGATACAAATCTCTCCCATACTGTTTGTCCTCGTAATGCAAGTCATTTTGAAGGCAGCGGAAGCCCATGTAAGTCCTGTGAACCTTGAAAGTGGGTGTCAAATGCCACCACTGAAGGCATTCATGGATGATATAACTGTTTTATCCTGTCAAGAACATGAAACCCATAGAATACTAAAACGATTGGACCAACTTGTGAACTGGTGTAAAGTTCAAGCCTAAGAAATCTTGATGCCTCTCCAGCCGCAAAGGAAAAGTAGCAGAAAACAATTCATTCTCAGTCAATAGGGCATCAGAGAATACCTACCATGTCAGAGGAGCCAGTCAAGAGCCTACGAAGATGGTATGGCGCGACACTCAAAGATACCAAGAGATCAAAAGACACTAAAGAAGTAGCCGAAAGAATCGACAAGTGTGGTCTCCAAGGAAAACATAAGCTCTTATGGCTCCCACTGGTATATGACATGCTGTTGAAGCAATTGAAGCTAAGATGTACATATATATGAGGAAATGGTTTGGTGTACCACCCTGTCTTTCAAATGTGGCATTGTACTGCCGGCAGGCAAAACTTGTTACTTTTGAAATCTGTTGTAGAAGAATGTAAGGTAGGAAAAGCAAGGCTGCAAATGATGCTTGTAAATTCTGAGTATCCAACAATGAGAATAGTTCAGCCTCAGCTCAAAACTGTAAGAAAATGGAAAGAATCCGATACAGTTAACACAGCCCAAGATTGCTTGAGGATGAAGGAAGTAATCGGACACACGCAGAACAACCGAACAACCATGCAGGGTTAGGAATAGGTTCATCTCAGACAAAATGGTGGTAAAAAAATAGAAGGCAAAGAAAAGACAGACATGATCATCCAGGAAGTAAGGAGGGAATAGGACACTAAGGGAATTCAGAAAGCAGTTCAACAATCCCAGCAAGGCTATTGGCCAATCTGGAAAAACACCTTGCACAGGAGCCTAACCTGGAATGATCCATGGCAAATGGCGCCATTCAAGATAAGTTTCATAATCCAATCAATGTATGACCTCTTAACATCAAATACAAATTTGGTAAAGTGGGGAAAGGCAAATGATGTAACTTATCCATTATGCCAAAGCAAACAAATTTGTTGAACATGTCTTCAATTGTAGCACAGGGTCGTTCCACATGGAGACACAACCAACTACTCCAAAATGTAGCATCAATAATAAGTTCGGCTAAAGGATAACCACATACACCAGCTACCACAGCACCCTTCTTCGTCGGAACGACCTGGCCAAAGGCCTCCAAAAAAATGGATTTATTACCAGTCAGAGTGCTGGCAGCAGAAGTTGGCGCCAGAGGGTTCGTAAGAGCATCGACTTATTCCCTCCTAAAGCAGTTTTCAATTACAGGAAACAAGTGCACTAGAGCATTCAAACAGCTGGTAGAAACAGCGGAAAAGAACTCCAGCTGGATCTGGTCAAGAAGAAATGAGAGCTTGCTTCATATACAATAAAAATTACCACTAAATATGGATATATATAAATGGCAGCTTGGCAAAAACAATGACCAAATAGAAAAGTCAAGCAACGACAAAGCGAGGTTAATTGTTGGATGGGGATCAAAACCAGACTACGGCAAAAATATATGAAAAAATGCAGAAAAGAAAAGAGGCAGAGGGGCACCTAGGAGTCATGACCTAGGTGCAGCCCGGCTCCCTTCGAATGTAAGGAAGTCATGGGCCGAAACACTTCTGAGACTCTGTCTTTAGCTCCCGCTGTTCCTTCTACTGCAGACCTATAACTATTCCAAAAGTGCCACCAAGAAGAGCAAAGCCATAATATTAGTTGGCTACATAGCCAGGGCTATTTTCAGTGGCCGATGGCAGTAAAACCCTCCTCGTACACCAATAATGAAATATGTGATTGTTTTATTTTTCAAAGCGGTCAAACATGGCTGTAGATCTAGACCATGCCATTAAATATTGGACAAAATTGCTATATTTATTTTTGCGCGAAATGTTTGTTGTTAGGCTTTACTTTTAAAGTAAAAGGAAAAGCCGCAAATGAATATATGATATAATATATGCAAAAAATACAATATATAATTCATCTGATGGTAAATTACTTAAATAATATAACTATAACTTAAATTTAACAAGATACCATTGAAATTTTCAGAAGCAGGAATAGATTCTGCAAAAAAAAAGAGCATTTGGGTGCCAAGTTTAATGCACAGGCGTTTATCGTAATTTTTACAAAAGATAAAAATAAAAATAAAAACATAGCTGCCAACCTTTTTAAATAAAAAAAAACAGACCCTGTTTGCGTGAATTTTAACTTACACGCAGGCCAGCAATATTCCAGAAAACTTTGATAATTTAAATTGAATTAACTCCCATTTAAGTTTAAAAGGTCGAAAACAAGAAAGTCTGCTGATCGCTGGCCTTTCTGGCAAAGTGTGATGATAGTTTTATCAACTCATAAATCTCTCTGCGGCCTGCCAACCTTCTGAAAAGGATAAACTCCGGCTCAATGGGGCGTAATGGCCTTTTGAACTTTACTTTTTTTGTTGGTACACCTGAGCCTCAACATCGATGTATTCATTAACATTGCAGTACTTCTATATAGCCTACATTTACAATTAAAATGTCATAATGAGTTCAGAGTAAAACAACAGCCTGTGTATATGTTTACAAGTACAACTTTACTTACATTATGTACCGAAAAATAGTAATCCCTTTTATTATTTTTGTGATCTAAAGCTAAGTGACTTTTGGCAGGCAAGATGCTCCCGTGGTGAGATTTGGACCAAGCAGTGACTTTGTGCTGTTTACTGTGACTGAGATTTTTCCTCACAATGCTAAATTTCGCTCAATCAGTTTTGCTGTGATGAATGCGTAAAACAACTAACAGTAATTGAACATCGAAAATATAAATATGAAAGCAGCATTTTGTCATGTTTAAAAAAATCATTTGATGAAGACAATTCTAACCACTACCATTATACTCGGTATGTCTATAGCTGAAAGAGATATTCAATTTTTTTTATATCATATGGTTGCCATGGAAACACTGCTATCTTGGATTTTCATTGCAAAAATACCTACAACTTCAATTCAAATAAGCTTGATCAGTTTTGAACAAATTTGGCTTTAACTCTGCACTAACATTATTCGGTTCAATATCTAGCCGCACACAGTAGCGATTTTTAAAATAAATTAAACGGTTATGATTTTATGAATTTTTTGAAAACATGCCAATGTTTGGCAAATTTAATCACAAAAAAATAATTTTTGCAAAATTTGAAGAGATGCTTTATACCAAAATTGTGGGTAATTGGACAATAAATAAAAAGTGAAATCTCAAATCATTGTCAAAAAGTAACATTTTGGGGAAAATCTCATTTTAACATTTTCCCCCGTTAGGTGAATGATTTTTTGCATATAAACCTAGAAAAGAATAGTGTAATATTTTGAAACGTCATACAATCTTGAGAGACTCTTAAATACTTCTTGTTAACCACATTTCAACTGCTCTGAGTCCCTTAAACTCATGTCGGATGGGACTTTTCTTATAACGTGCGCAGAATGTCTCCCCGTAATTTGCAGCCGATCTTAGCTAATAGTGAAAATAATTCCTAAAAAGTACATTTTTCGGATAGACTACTCTGTGATGATTGAAATGAGCATCAACTTGCTATACTTAAAACAAAATGTCTAGCTTGTATTGTACAACTGATGTATTGAAAGTTAGGTCGGTATAGTAAAAATTTTTTTTGTATTAAATGAAAGAACCGGGCAGTGGACAGGTAAATACCCTCCACAAGTCTTCTGCTGCCTTGTAGGAGGGTCTTGGTTGACCAAAGGCTAAGGGAGTTCATCCTGACATACAAAATAACAAGACCAGTAGAAAGCCTCAAGGTGGCAGTCCTACCCTCTACCTTGGGTACAGTGGGCTAATGACCTGCTTATCCAAAACCATATCATTAACTAAATATGAAATACCCAGCTTGAACTTTTGATGATGAACATGGAAACGAACATGGGCTGTGATTTTTGAAACATGGAATATAAGGGCAATAAATGGAAAAATTCAAAGTAGACATTTTGGCCATTACAGAAACAAAGAAAATAGGACAAGGAATAGAAAATGTAGGATCAAATCGTACTTTAATCTTCTCCGGAGTAGATGTCAAAGATAGGAATTATCGCCAAAGAGGAAGTGAGGAAAGCAAAGCAGGAGCAATGGGAAGAGATTGGACAGACTTCAAGAAAGCTATCAAGGAAACCAAATGCTGTTCTAGAGAGCAATGAAGAGCAAGAAAAGACGAAAGCATGCCCAATACGACAAATTAAGAACGCCAAAGGAGAAATAATGAAAGAAGACAGTGAAATCATGGAAACATGGAGAAAGTATTTTCAACAATTACATAATTAATCCCTCCAGAACATATGAAATAAGGAGTACAGATCAATTAGTAAGAGTAACAAGTAATCCTCTGCGGGGGCGACCATCTCCTACCAGATGCGTCCCCAGGTTGAGGATAGGGGAACAGCCTTTAGATCAGTGTTCCTCAACTAGTTTCAGTTAGCGACCCCTTTCCAAATTTTTTACCTTACTGCGACCCCCCCCCAAACGAATCCCTCCCCCTCCCTGCACACACACCCACACTGGTAAAATCGTCCCATCCAACCCCAATTTTCCACAACATGCCCGCATAAAAACTGCACTGATTTAAAATTATAATCATGCACATTCAGAGATAACACATGTATTCGATAGCCAAGATGTGGAAGTAACTGATGTAATACATGTTTTATAAATAAGTCTACAGAGATTACCGTAACGTATTAAAACTGATTGCGAAATTACATGTGTATTGTATTGAAGTATGGATCAATAAATCAAAATTTCGAGGACCTTCGCGGCCCCCTGAAACGCGTTCGCGACCCCCCTGTTGAGGAACACTGCTCTAGATATAAATACTGAATAAGCAGTTGCGGACAAAACTGAATTTAGCCAGTGAGGATAGAGCGGGACTGCAAAGTGAGAACTCAGCCCTTAGACAATGCTCTAGATGTCTGTGAGGTGGCTAACAGGCGAACCGAGGCACCTTTATAACCTCTCCCTCCGTGGACAGAGCTCGCTAACCTGGAAAGGCAGTTTGTCTAGGAGAAGTAAAACTCCGATTTCAAACCATGGGCAGACAGGGCTCATGAGCTTGGGAAAGCTACCTGTCTAGGAGTGAATCTCCAAAATAAATCCATATCCTCCAGGATGGGGGTTAGACATACAATGTTATAGAAACCGACAATGGATCAAAATATAAGGATACAGGTGAAGGAAAGACTGACACACAGAATTCTGGATCCGCAGCTCAACAAAACCAGACTGGACTGGCGATCCAGAACACTGTACCAATGATGGGTGAGGGGCCAAAGCCGAAAAGAAGCCAGCAACCAGACTATGTCAAGTCTTCTGAATCCAAAACAATCAATTTTGGTGGTCCGCATGGAATGTGCGCACACTTTATCAGACAGGAAAACTTGCGCAAACAATAAATGAAATGGACATATATAAAATAGATATTCTGTCTACATGAATCACGGTGGACTGACAATGGCGAAAGAGATCTCACTGCTGGTCATACGATCTTCTACTCAGGAAGAGAAGACAATCAACATATGCATGGATTTGCCCTGATACTATCAAAAGCGGCAAAAAAGACTTCGCTGGAATGGGAACCCATGGGTGAAAGATTAATGAAAGCTAGCTTTAATTCCAAATGCGCAAAGATGACCATCATCGTGTGTTACGCCCCACAAGATGACAAAATTGAGGAGGAGAAAGAACGGTTTTATGAAAGACTTAACAGCACAGGTAGTACAAAAGAGCCCTAGACATGATCCACTTATTGTTCTTGGTGATTTAAACACCAAAGTTGGAAAAGTTAATAGTTAAAGAGTCACATAATGGGATGTGAAGGTCTAGCTGCAGACATGAATGACATTGGAGAACGTTTGGCGGAATTTTGTGAAGAGAACATTTTAATCATTGGAGGAACCATCTTTAAGCATAGAGACATTCACAAAAATACATGGACCTCTCCAGACGGAAAAACCAAAAACCAAATTGACCACATCACTATCAATAAGAAATGGAAGACATCACTGTTAGATGTGAGAACAAGAAGGGGAGCCGATGCTGCAAATGATCATGAGCTCCTGACTGCTAAAATCCGTATTAAATTAAGGAAGACAAAAAAAGTGACATCAGGAAAGGGAAATTTGACGTTGGAAAGCTGCAAAAGGAAGAAATTGCTAAAAAATTCAAAATAGAGTTGTCAAATCGATACCATGAACCCTACTGGATGAGCAAGAACTGTCCTCGACAAAATTCAACCAGGAACTGCTAGACCTGAGCCAGGAATTACTGGAACATAGCAGATGAAAGAAAGAAAGGTGGATATCAGATCAATCATGGAAAGTGATGGAAAAAAAGACAAAGGGCCGACAACTGACCACCAGATCAGAAAGAATTAAAGAACAAATCCATAATGGATATACGATGCTAGACAAAAAAGTAAAAAGTCAGTCAAAGTGGACAAGAAAGCTTACTATGACATGTTACTATTTGTTAGCAGAAAAAGCAGAAAGACAAGATATGGGGACTCTATACCAGACAGCTAAAGAACTTTCCAAAGGGTATAGGAACAATGATACACTGATCAAGGACACACAAGGAAATTTACTCGAGCGAAGCAGACCAAATGAACAGATGGAAAGCGCACTTCGAGTGTCTTAAACAAAGAAACGCCAAGGCTCCGCACGATCATTAAACCTGCAGAAAATGACTTGGACGCGCCACCCCAACTTTAGATGAAATAAAAAAGACAACAGTCTCAAAACAGGGAAAGCAGCAGGTGAAGATCAGGTGATAGCAGAAATGATTAAGAATATAAGATAGAAAAAGAAATAATCCCATATTACAAAGCATATTTCAAGAAATTTGAGAAAAAGAAGAGCTACCAAATGAGTGGAGTGTTGGACTCATCGTTAAACTATCAAAAAAGGGAGATCTTTCTAAATGTGATAGTTGGAGGGGAACCATTCTACTATCTATCACCAGCAAAATTTTCAGCAAAATATTACTAAACCATATAAACCCTACAGTCGAACCAAAACTTAGAAAGCAGCAAGCAGAATTTAGGAAAGGCCATTCTTGCTCAAACCATATATTCACTCTTAGACAAATTTTTGAATAATGCCGAGAATGGAATGCTCCCCTGTACTCAAATTTTATAGATTTTGAAAAGGCTTTTGATAGCGTACACAGACCTGCATTCTGGAACATCCTACGACATTATGGCATTCCCTCCAAGGTAGTTAACATAATCAAACTGCTTTACAGGGATTTCCATGCTAAAGTTATCTGTGGAAATAAATTGACGGAGAGCATGAACATCAATACAGGTGTGAAACAGGGCTGCATTCTATCACCTTTTCTATTCTGCCTTGCTATCGATTGGATTATGAAGGAATCTGTTGAAGTTAAGAGAACAGGACTAAGGTGGACATTTACTGAAATATTAGAGGAACTTGATTTTGCTGATGATGTTGTACTCTTATCACAGAACATCACAGATATACAAACCAAAACACAGCAAGTTGATAACAATGCACAAAAACTGCGGCAACACATAAATATTGGAAAAGCAAAAATGATGAGGATAAACAACAAATCGTAACAACCGGTGAAACTTGGAAACAAGAAGTATTTGGATCACTGAAAAAATCTCTGGAATTCAAGAAAAATGTCAATTAAAACAACTCAGATTCTACAAATCTAATATTTTAGTTGTTCTTTATGGTGCTGAATCTTGGAAAACAACAAATAACATCTGCAGAAAGGCGGACACCTTTCAAAACAAACGTCTCAGAAAAAATCCTCAAAATATGACATCGGCATCTGATCGTGTTCAATGGCGATCCACTGTGTCAGCCTTATGTGCTGCCCAAATACCATGAGGATAAACAAAGCAACAAGTAATCCAGATGACACAACTGAAGATGTAGATATCTTAATGGAAGAAATCAAAACAGCTAAAATAAAAGTGAATTTAGGAAAGGACCCAAGAGCAGAGCTAGTATATCCAGAAATGATTAAAAACCAAGGGAGAGAGGCAGACATACTACACTACATGCAATATGTCAACAAGCATAGGTTAAAACAGGTGTCAGACGACTGGAAAAAGGGAACGGTAGTACAAATACACAAGAAAGGATGGAACGCTCAAACTATAGAGGAATATCACTACTTAGAGTACACAGTGTACAAGGAAATGTATATGCCAGGATACTAAAAATGAGACTAAGGAAAATAGTAGAGGATCAGAATGAAGAACATCAGAGTGGATTTATATCCGGAGGAAGTGTACAAGACCACATATTTACAACAAGTATGCCGTAAACACTGATGATTATGATCACTCTTTACAACATTCTTTTCCCCCCAACGATGGACTACTCAATAGGTTACCGGGTGCAGAGTGATATCAAGTACTGGTACAGTATTCGACACTTAAGTTAGGCGGAATTTTCATTGCATATATAATGACCTGAAATAAAGGAATGGCTAATAATAACAATACAAAGTTTTGTGGATCGCAGATGGCAGGCAAAATAATCTTTTCCCAACCAATTAAAATACGAATTTGACCCAAAAGTTTATTAGCCAAGAACCTAAAGTAGGTTATTTGAATATACATGCGAAATGTGGAGGTTGTGGGTGTAGTGGTTCCTGAGTTTAGAGCGGTCAAAGTTTGAGATGTACAGTTTTATATATATATATATATATAGATAAGACAAATAATAGAAAAATTGACTTGCACCTGTGTTTCAATGACTTAGAACAGGCATTTGACACTGTGAGGAGGGACGAGCTATGGCAGTCCTTAAAAGAATACACAAAAAAATCTAATAGAAGCCATTAAAAGTTTTTACAATAAACCAACATGTGCAGTGAGAGTAGCTGGAAATGTATCTGAAGAATTTGTTGTAAATATAGAAGTAAGACAGGATTGTGTAGATCTAGGGGTAAGATAGAGCTGTATTTTAGGTCCTCTCTTGTTTATCACACTTATGGATTCAGTAGCAAAAGCATCCTCAAAAATGAAGAAAATAAATGTAGGTATGTGGAAGCTCAAACCAGTAAATATAACAATACGTTCCTTTGATGATGATTCAATTGTTTGGAAAATCAGAAAGTGACCTTCAGTTGAATATCAAGATAATGAATAATGAACTAAATAAAAGAGGAATGAGAGTAAATGCAAAGAAAATCAAAACAATGCTAGTAACTAGAGAAGTTATAACACTTTCTTTCTTTATCAGCTCCCATTCTACCTTCCGTTTAAAACTTAAATTGGGCAGGAGAACTTAGAACAAGTTCAAAGCTACAAGTTCCTTGGAGTTATGATTAACTCAGAGGAATATTAAGAGAAAAAATCAACCAGAGAATCCAAAAGGCAATGACAATATATAACCATCTAGGAAAGGTAAACAAAAATTGTCAACAAAAACCAAAATGGCAGTATATAACACATTTTATTGTCCTACCCTCCTCTATGGCAGTGAACCTGGACCTTAGACAGTAAGGAATACAGTTGAGTACAAGCAGCTGAAATGAAACATCTAAGAAGAATAGTAGGGAAGAGTAAAAGAGACAAAATCAGAAACACAACAATAAGAGATCAAACCAAAGCGGATGGCATAAAGACTAAGATAGAAATAATTCAAATGAGATGATTTGGGCATATAAACATAATGAATGACACTAAAATAGCTAAATCAGTATGCAGTGCTAAAAACCCAAAAGACAGACATCGGATAAAGTGGGAATAAGATGAAGGAAACAGAAACTACCAGGACAGGGCAGCCTGGAGAAAGATGATTTTGGGTATCTAAACCCATACACCGGACTGAAAGGTAGAATGGGAACTGATAATAAAGAAAGAAAGAAAGAAAATAAAATGAGAGTCGATACTGAGTTTTTTTTTATGGTATCAATGTGAAAGGAATGAACTGCTCCATCCAGTACAATAAACGAGATTAAATGCCTTCCTTAGGACCCCCCCCCCCCCCCCCCCCCCCCCCCATAATCTGTCTCAAACTAATTCCAACTTTCACATTTTGCTGCTAAATTCCTTTATCAGATCGACTCAAACTTGAAATAAGTTCTCTATAACTATAATCAAAATAACGCTTTAAAAAGTCTAGGATCTAAATAAGTCTACAGCTACATTAGAGATAACTAGATACAGCTTAGTCGGTCAGATCTAGATTTAGATATTATTATCTAGATATCAGTACTAGAACAGAAAAAAAAAATCCAATTTTTAGCCCTCTCAGTAGAAATAAGAATGGTCAAATATGCGCACACTATAACATACAGAATCTAATTTTTGACTTAAACATGATAATTAAAAAAAACAAAACAATCTTTAATAAAACAAAACAAATGTCAATAGAATAGGTCTTTTGTATATGGGACACAATTATCTGTAGTATCTGTACACAACTGCCAACTCGTTTTAGATTGAAAAATAATAAATTCTTATCTGCACAGCAGCTCGTAATATTCCAGAAAACATTCATAATTAACCTTGAATTTACCCCTTTAAACACAAGTAACAAAGTGTCAACTAATGGCTGGTCTTTATTGCAAAGTGCCACCGTAGTTTTATGAACTCAAAATGATATCTCGGAACTTTCACCCCGATCTCTCTGCCGTTAACTTAAGGTCTATAATAATAATAAAAATAATAATAAAAAAGTTACATTACATACTTTAAATGCCTACAGACTCAAAAGTAAAACCCCCATACCAAATACCCTTCGTATGTACTGGTTGGTAGCTATGCTGTTATTATACTGTGAATAAAAATGTTAGTGTAGCATTGCTATAATTAAGCCACTCACCTTCGTATCATATTCATTGGAAATATTCCTAGCAATCGGCCCATTTTTCTTTCTGTTCTCTTTTCCACTTTTCTTTTCATCTTTATCTGCAAATTCGAGTTTGAACAAAATGACATTTATGCTTGATTGTTTTGTTTCATTGAAATTTACCCACTTCACCATATGTGGTGATATCAAGGCGAATCAAGAGAATATGAGGTGAGCAAGATGAAAGATAAGCGAAATCTACCAGTAATAATAATAATAATATAATAATTAAATATGTAACAGTAACAATAACATTGTAGTTATATACAGTAGTCTCCGCCAAAATACACGGTCCATGGGTAGCAATTTTCTTTTGCATTTTGGCGAAGGCGCATTTTGATGGAGTCAATGGCCCATTACAAAGACATGTATTTACTTTGCCATTCTTGTTTGGAATAATATACACTCTTTTGTTTTGTTAGCTGTTTGTTATCGTTTGGGTTTTGTTTGTTGTTACTTGGTTTGACGTTAAGACCCAATTATAGGGCTAACCTCTTCTCATACTCATAATAGATTGTTTATTCTTCTCTCACTCAAGACTACAAGACAGGATGGGATGGTGGAGGCAATCGGAGACAGTAAGTTGTGACTAAGACTAAGAAAGTTTTTTTAATTTGTTGACACGCATGTCAATGTCATACAGTAGAGTACAATCTCCATGGGTAAAAGTGACACAAGACATCTCTCACTCTCAGATTTTCTCACCGTGATCAAAGAGAGCCAATCAATTGAATCAGAGCGTCTGTCTGGCAGACCATCGTCAACGGCCGAGTTGGGGAGGGAACGGGCAGATAAGGGTGACAAAAGCTGAGACAGCCAAGACTAGGCATGTAGTTGATGTAGTGCGCATAGTTAACACAGCGTGATATATTTTGTTACTGGGACTAGGCAAAAGACGTTATCAAGTTATTTTTTCCCACATGAATTTACTCTTTAAGTTTAAGGAGATATGCGGCACCTGGAATAGGCCATTTGGACTCAATATCAAAATTGAGGTTATATGGCACTTCTTTCTAATTCCAAGTCTGAATTCCCTGCCTTTCTGTGAAAAAATAGCCTTTGAAGACAACCGCCACCAGATTCGTGACAAATTATCACAATTTGCCTTATTTTGAAATCCTCACAAACCTAAAACTAAATAAAATCCCTTGAAATAAATAGAATCGTATCGTTTCGTATGACTTGTGCTTTCATGTGAAGACAAGACAGTTATTGACAATAGTAATAGTATTATTTCACTGTTGTATACAATAGTATGGTACAGTAGTGACCGCCTAAATCATAGTCTTACATTTTGATTCATAAATCATAGTCATAAAATGTAATTTCATAGGTTGTGAAGTCTGTTTTCAATTCTCAAATTCTCTAACAAATTATTAAATGTCTCAACCTTGCTACTACGTTCAAATTAAGCGTCCTATTTCTTTCAACTTGTTCATTGGACAGGCGAACATCTTCATCCAGAACTAGAACCTAATTTAATATAAATAAATATAGACACAGGGAGATACAACATATTTCTTTTACAAGAGTGATAATGATATAAAAATTAGATTCTATGGCAACACAAGATAGTTGGACTTGAGCAATCTAGATTTCTTAAGTTCGAAAGAGTGAAAATGCAAGAATAAGCTGTGAAATGGCCCGCATAGGATGTCGAAGATGCTATAGCCACAATTTTATTATGTATATCTAAATAAATGTAGTCATATATGTTGATTCCCATGTTTAGATAGTTAAGATTTAAATGTTAAAGTCAGCTGTATTACAACTTCTGCTGTCACTATACAGTGAATAGCACTAGTAAAAAAACAGCCACGCAAAAGAGTTACCACCGATCTGGTATATCACACAATGCATCATGAGACAGATTGACAGGAGGAGCTAACGCCTCATTGGTTCATTGTAATTTGTAAATGTTTCATTGTTTTCAGTGATTATAATATTTGATTACAGAATATATATATTCATTCTATTCTATGCATCGTTTTTATTATCATTTGATGCACGTTGTTTGACATCACAAAAACTTTTGTAATGTAAGCCGAAAGTCGTATGCTTTACTTTAAAAGGGCTGTGAAATTTCAATCACGTTTTTCTTGAAATCATTTTTATAGACATTTTTTTTTTGCTGTTTGGCCTTATTTGTAGATATTTTGTCATGAAATTTACTGTGCAAATAAACTTTCAAAATTTTTCTTCTGAAAATGTACTTCTGGCAAAAAATATTTTTTCATAATTATTTTGTATATATGTCATATATGGCAAAAAAAAGATCTAAAAGTCTTAATTTTATTTTGAAGGTTTATATCCATTACCTTGAACAATTTGTATGTGAAGTTTGGAGCAGTTTCCGTCATAAAATAGCTGTACAAAATATCATGTAAACAAAAGATAATAACAATTCAAGATGGCAGCCGTTTCCTTGACAACCACGTAAACAACACCAGGGATGTAAATTGCAAATGAAAAAGAATTCTGAAAGTCTCTGATTCTGAAATGTGAAACTTTCAAACACAAATACCTCCTGTACCGTATTTAATCTCACACTTAAAATAACAGCACCATGCAATGCCATCTTTCTCCACCTGCCATCTTTCTCAACCTTCCTGATATAACTATAAAGGAATTCATCATTACAATCTTTAGTTGACAATTGACAGCCATTCCCACCCGAATGTATTCTTAGAATTACCTTTCACCTAGATCTAGTTGTTTTGAAGATTTGCTTGCTATTATAACAGTTATAGCAAAATTCTCAATCAAACGTGATTCTATTAACTATGCTACCAAGTAGATCTAGATATTTCACTCTAGCTCTACTAAGTTATTGAAGAAAATAGGTGCGACAAATTCTAGAGCTAGAAATCTACTCTCCTCATCGATTTTAGGCCTGAAGATAACAATTAGATTTAGAAGTTAGATATATCTTGATCTTACTAGATTGAATCCAGATCTATCTTAAAATAGCCTGTCTGTTTGTCTAGAATCTAAAAGAATCTAAATCTAGATCATAGATCAACCATGTGTGCGCTTATTTTCAAGATCTCTCTATCCGACTAGAATCTAGATCTCAATGTCTCTGGAACGTTTTTTCTCTCAGTCAATAAAACACAGGTGCAAGTCAATGTTTTTTTCAAGAAATTGTTCTATTATTTGTCTAATTGTAAATATGTGGTCTTGTATACTTTTTCCACCCTGATCCTCTACTATTTCCTTAGTCTCATTTCCACAATCCTGGAATACACCTTTCCTGGTATACTAAGTAGTGATATCCCTTTATAGTTTGAGTTTGAGCATTCCATAGTTGATCCTTTCTTGTGTATTGGTACTACTGTTCCCTTTTTCCAGTCATCTGGCACCTGTTTGGACTTCCATGCTTGTTGGCATATTGCATGTTAGTAAACTACTCTCTGCTAAGTCTGCCTCTCTCCCTTGGTTTTTAATAATTTCTGGATAAACTTGATCTGCTCCTGGGGCCTTTCCTAATTTCACTTTTCTTATAGCTGTTTGAAGTTGTTCTTCCATTGAGATATCTACATCTTCAGCTGTCTCAACTGGATCACTTGTTACTCTTACGAATTGATCTTTACTCCTTGTTTTATATGTTCTGGAGGGATTATGTAATTGTTGAAAATACTTTCTCCATGTTTCCATGATTTCGCTGCCTTCTTTCATTATTTTCCCTTGGCATTCTTAATTTGTCGCATTGGGCATGCTTTAGTCTCTCTCATGCTCTGCATTACCCCACAAAACAGCATTTGATTTCCCTGATACTGATAGCTTTCTTGAAGTCTTTGTCCAAACTCTTCCCATTGTTCCTGTTTTGCTTTCCTCATTTCTTCTTTCTTCTCCAGGCATCCTGCTGTTCTTTAATCTTAGTCTTTACATTCTCATTCCACCATGCTGTTCTTTTCCCTATCTCCTTTAATTTGTTTCCTTCCACATACCTCTTCAGTACAGCGATGAGTTCTTTATACATTTGCCACTTTTCTTCTATTGTGCTATCATTCAGATCCATCTGCCTTTTATTGATAAATCTTTTTAATGTTATCCTAGATTGGTATATCTGTTTTAGTTTTACTATTGGTTTATTTAGTTCCTCAATTTTGAGTTTAGCAGCTTTCTTCTCATTCCTTTTCTGTTTGTTTTCTTCAGTTAGTCATCTCATTTTGGCAATCACTAGGTGATGATCACTAAATATTTCTGCTCCTCTGTTTACTCTTGCATCTAATGTACTGTAAAAAAGGGAGCTGCTAACTATTATGTGTAGAGTATCAATGACTTTTCAAACCTGTCTTCATTTAGTCTTGTATATTTGTGAATGTCTTTATGAGGAAAAAAGGTGTTTGCTATTTTCATGTTATTCTTTAGGCAAAAATCTATTAATCTCTCTCCATTTGGAGAGGTTGTTTTCTCTCTTTCTTTGCCTATTACTCCTCCTGACGTTTCTATATTGTTGCCTACTCTAGCATTTAAATCTCCTAAAAGCATTAGTTCATGTTTGTGTTTAACATTCTCTACAGCTGTTTGTAAATCGTTTTTCGAAGATATCTTTTTCTTCTTTAGTGGCATCTTCGTTTAGTTCATAAGCTATTAATAATTCAATTTCTCTTCCTTCTGGTTTAATATTTACCTCTAATAGCTGCAGGCATATAAATTTCCAACTTTCTAGTAACTTTTCATGCCTTGTATGCACTAGAAAGCCAACTCCTGCTCTAGCTCTTTCTTTGACATCTACTCCCGAGAAGATTAAAATATGATTCGGTCCTACATTTTCTATTCCTTGTCCTTTTTCTGTTTCTGTAATGGCCAAAATGTCTAGTTGAAATTTTCCATTTCTTCAACTAATTCTATCTCTTTTCCATTAATTGCCCTAACAATAATTACTAAAATTCCTTGTTCCAAAGACCAGTCTGTGTTCGTTTCTAAGTTCGTGGTTGAAACGTCAAGCTAGGTATATTGCATTTATATCTCTCAATTAGGTTGGTTTTGGATAAGCAGGATTAGCCCACGGTACCCTTGGTAGATGGTGGGGCTGCCACTTTGAGGCCCCTATCAGGCCTTGTTATTTTCTGTCAGGGTTAACTCCCTTAGCCTTTGTTCATTCAAGACCAGTCTTTTGCCTAGTGTCTGAATTTGTGATTAAATTTCATAAAATACATTTCCATATGGGAAATTGAAACTTTGTTGGAAGAAAACAGGGTCAGAAACATATGTAACTTTTCTTTAAAGCTATACTACATACAAATAATGATATTAGACTAAGAAGAAGAAGAAGAAGAAGAAGAGAAAGAAGGAGAAGACAAACAAGGAATAATCTACAAGTAGAAGAATCAAACAAGCAAGATCCAAATACCTGAAGTCCCCAATGATTTTTTTTTTAGCGTAGCTAGTGTGACGTCAGATTCTTCATCACTGGATCTTTTCTCTGAATCACAGATATCACTCAAATCAGACTCAGATCCACTCTCAAGCATGCGTCTTGATGATAACGATTGATGACTTCTCCTGATGTCAGGATCAGAAAGTGTACAACTGTCATGTAAATGATAATCTTTACGTTCAAAGGAAGAGCTTTTGTATTTTGGGCAAAACATTTGTGGGAGGATTTTAGATCTTGATTGATTTTTTCAACAGAAATACCAGAGTCTTCAGAAGCTCTCCCAGCAGCTGATCCTTTCTGTTCACAATTGACTAGGGTCGTGTCAAGATCTTCACAATTTATTTCAGTTTCAGGACGTTCACAATTTTCATAATTGCTCTCCGTCTCTGAAATCTGCAGGACAGACCAATCCTCGTCACTCTTTGCCTCATCGTCTGAATTCAAGTCTTTTGCTTCTGCCTCATCTATCGATATCAAAGTTTCATTGCAGTCTGTCTCTCCAGAATCCATTTCCTCCAACTCAGAATCGCTGATGGCAGCCATTCTTTTTTTCTTGCGTTTATTGAAAAATGGGAGTTGTCTGTATCATCATAGAGCATGCTGTTAGTTTGGAGCTTTCCAGGAAAGGAAGAGACGCTGGAGTCATCCGACTGATGGCTTTCACTGTCAGAGTCAAGGACAGCACATCTGATATCTGCCGCGGACAAATTTTTATGTTTGAGTGGGAGTTTTCTCCGACTGAACTTCATCATTACCCAATTTTCTTCTCTTTGTTGGATTACACATATCTTCACTATCGTCGTCTGATTTATTGTTCATTTTTCTGCCTTGTAGGGAGGGCATCTTCTTGCCTTCTCTGACTGCTAATACAGAGTCTTCATTTTCATTCTCTGATTCACTGTCCGATGTAGTCTCACAGTTCCCCACTGTGATGGCAGCGGTTTTACAAGGTTTCAAATCAATGAAAAGTTGATCACTTTCACTGGTTGATTCAATAACAGCCACCTCCATATCAGACTGAACACATTCACTGTCCGAATCAATTACAATCTGCTTTCTGGTCAGCCGGTCGCATTCACTGTCTGAATCGAGAATGGCCTTTCTCACGGCTGCGGCAGAGAGGTACCTTTTGATTTTAAACGATTTAAATGTAGGATCACATTCACTATCTGAGTCGGCGTCGACTTTCACAAATTTATCAACCTTCTGCAGATTGACAGAGCAATCAAATCTATTTTTTGATTTCACAGTATTCAATTGGATCTTTCCTGAACCAGTTATGATGCTTCCGTTACAATTTTCCACAACTTTTCGGCCAAAACACCTGGTTTGTGAGATAGAATCAAACAAATTGCGACTGCTTTGAGGCAGTGTACCCTTTCTTTCCCTTTCAGCGTGATGATGGTGACTACTTTTCATTTTTTGTTGGCCTCTGCAGAACAACACTGACTCGCTTTCACGATTTCTGTTTGACGAAAATGCGCCTTGATCATCATCTGACTTATTCCCAACATGTCTTTCAACTTGGGGGCCATTCTCCACCACTGTTAAAGAATTGTGAGAAGTACTGAAGTCTGCATGAGCAGCAGACACATCAGTCTGATTTTCTGATTCAGTGCGGTGGCCTTCTTTGCTCACGTTGCCTGGTGAATCTGAGCCTGGAAAGTTCATATCTGATCGCTGCAACTTGACTGGAAAACTTTCAGGTTGTGGACTCATCTGCAGGGTATAATAAAAATTAGGACACTGTTAAAATCATAATGTTGTTAAAATCATTATACTGCAATCTCCACCAAATTGCACGCCGCCAAAATGCTTGGTTTCTTCATGTAACCAAATTTTATATATAACCCTATTTACCTCCTCAAGAGTCGGTTCCCGTGAAAAACAAAACATAACATCTTCTTGTCTCGTCCCAGTGATAAGATCTGGCATGCACATATGTCTCTGTGTGACATATAGTATATAGATCTATGTTCCCTTGACCATGTGAATACACACATGACAATTATGCCGATAGTCTTGGTTGTCTTGGCTCTGGTCACCTCACCTTCCCTCCCCGATCGCACTGTGCATGACACCAATAAAAAATCATTCCTAGTAACCACATGTCTTCACCATCGCACCCCTTGGTGTAGCCTTAAGTGAGAGTCTATGAGAAGAGGTTAGCCTATTGGGTCTTGTCGTCAAACCACAAACAACAGACAAAACCAAAAAAAAAAAAAAAAAATGTAAACAATGGATTGTGACCATCTATCAAAATGCAAATTCTCCAAAATGCAAGATTTTTTTGTCACCAGTAGACCGCGCATTTTGGCGGAGACTACTGTACTGTAAACTTCAAGGTATTGTTAAAATCATTTTATTGCTACTAAAAAACCCAAAACATTGTATTGTCAAATTCATGGTTGTTAAAATCATTCTACATCATAATATTGGTAAAATCATGGCAGTGTTGAAATGATGGGTACTGTTAAAATCACGGTGTATAATTACTGTATTGTTAAAACCAAAAAACCATGGCACTGTTGAATTTATGAAATCACAGCACTGTTAAAACCATGGTACTGTGAACCCAAGAAAAGTGCAGCTTATTTCCCGATCGCTTCCAGCCAGAGAGGCTCTGTTGTGGAACGTGAAACCAGCACTGGACACATGATCATGAGATTGACACTCCTTTTTTCTAGCTAAAGTGCTGTAGAACTAGCATTATATCTTAGTCAAGGCGCTAGCGGGATGATTATGCAGTTATAGTCAATGTTATGTAATAACCACACGGAGCGCGCATCTTGTAGCTCTGGCTGTCTCCACCCAGGCAACCCTGCCCTGTCATTGAACGTGAAGGGCAGATAAGACTGGCTCTGACTGGATGATCGACATTTGGTCCTTAGTCGCTAGCCTAGCACTGTGTAAAGCAGGGTATTTTGTAGTCTCGGTGTTAGGCGTTTATCGTTATATAATAAAATCATTTTTTTGAAAGATAGATGAGAAGTTCAATTAGTCCTGTAATATATGAAAGTATAGTTAAAGTAACATTATGCATGTCCACTATTATGATGTATATATGAACTACATTGCTTTGATGTTATTGTTTTGATGACTTCCTGTTCCTGTCAGTTGAATAAAGTTGCAGCCATTTTACAACAGCACATTTGCTTATTGACTTAGTAATTCCAATCCTTTACATTGGCGACGAGGATTAAACATCCATCCATAATTATAAATTTAATGAGCATTGCATTGCTTTCTTGAGCAATGCAGAGTATTATTTGTGATCTAGATCTAGAATTTAATGTTCAAGTTAAAATGTCAGTGATAGGTACTATCAGTGATCTTTCTGAAACTGATTCAATACATGATTACTTGGATCAGGTAAACTTTTATTTCATTGCTAATGACATTGTGGATGATGTAAAGAAAAGAGCAATTTTGCTTACAGTTATAGAGCAGAAGCAATTCAGATTAATTAAAGATCTGAGTCAACCGACGTCTCCAGGCGACAAGTCTTACGACGACCTCTGCAACCTGCTGAAGAATTTTTATGCCCCACCTCCGCCCAAATACTTACAACGGGCAAAATTTGACAAGAGATGTCGCCAAACAGGCGAATCCATTCAGTCGTTTATAGCGGATCTTAGAAGTATTGCCGAATACTGTCAATTTGGTGAGAACCTGTATGAACGACTGCGAAAAGTTCGTCACCGGCATTAACAATGAGCCTATTCAAGCAAGACCTAACCCTCGACAAAGCCGTCAGCATCGCCCTTTCCTTTCAACAGACGAGTGAGGGGGCGCATGAACTAGCATCAACTGGCCAGAGCTCAAGTGCTTTAGATCTGCATTTCAACAGATCACAGCCGCAGCATCAGCGTCCGCAACCACAGCAACAGCATGCGCAGCAGCATCATCAGCAGAAACCTTGTTATCGTTGTGGAGGCCCTCACCATCATTCAAGATGCAAATTTATAAATGAGACATGCTACAAGCGTCAGAGAATAGGACACATATCAAAAATGTGTCAGTCTTCATCTTCGTCAGCGAAGAAACCGTCGTATCCTCCACGTAGGCATGGATTTAAAAACCATTGCCTTACCGATGCGTCTGGTCTGTCACATGGTCATTGTGTGCAAAGTCCTTCACCGCACACAGCATCGGCTGAATTTGAACTTTTCACTCTCGGTTCACAGAATCATTCACACCACTACTTGTGAATATCAACGTTGATAATAAGGACATTAATTTTCAAATCGACACTGGTGCCAGTTTAACTGTGATGACCCAGGCTCATTTTAACTATATTTTTTGATCCTCCGCTTCAAAAGTCAAACAAAATCTTGAAAACGTACACGGTCACATGCTGAGCAAAGATGGAATCCGTCCTCTGGGTGATACCGTCAAAGCTATCGTCGATGCACCTCCCCCAAGAAATATTCATGAGCTTCATTCATTCCTGGGCTTGATAAATCATTACTCGAAATTCATCCCAGGGAGCTCCACCGTTCTTTCACCCCTCTACGATTTATTGCACAAGAACACCCGTTGGTGTTGGGGCAACGTGCAAGATAAAGCTCTCTTGAAAGCAAAACCTTCTTTCATCTGATAAAGTGCTATCTCATTTCAATACCAAAAGGCCGATAGCTCTTACATGTGATGCCTCGCCTGTCGGAGTAGGCGCTGTACTTAGTCAAATAGATAATGATGGCATTGAAAAGCCTGTGTATTTTGCTAGCAGATCACTTTCATGTGCTGAAAGGAAATATTCTCAAATCGATAGGGAAGCCTTAGGTATTATCTTTGGTGTTAAGAAATTCCATAAGTATATTCTTGGCCAGAGAATCAAGATTGTCACCGATCATAAGCCTCTCCTAGGCATTCTGGCAGAAGGCAAACCAATTCCTGAGCATGCCTCAGCGAGTCCAACGCTGGGCCCTTACCTTGTCTGCGTATTCCTACACACTGGAATATCAACCTGGTAAACAAAACAACGCTGACGCCTTCAGCTGCCTTCCCCTTCCTACAAGTACAACAGATGACAACGTGAATATCAATCCGGCAGAAGTGGACGCTCTCTTCAATTTTATCACAAATTGCCCTGTGACACCAGCTGATATCGCTTTTGTGAGACGAGATGCGATCCTCTACTCAATAGTGTTCGTCAACACACATATCAGGGATGGCCTGAAAAATATGATTCTTCTCTTCGTGCATTTTTTAGCCATAGAAATGAATTAAGTTTAGAATACGATTGCCTCTTATGGGGTATGCGTGTTGTGATTCCTTAGTCATTGCGCTCAAAAGTGTTGGATATTATTCATGATACTCATGTTGGTGTGGCGCGAATGAAATCTATTGCGCGCTCATGGGTATGGTGGCCAAACATTGAGAGGAGCGTGAAAATCAGCTATCCGTGTCAGAGTCATAGGAATGAGCCTTCCAAATCACCTTTACTTCCATGGGAATGGCCTACTGAACCTTGGAACAGACTTCATATGGATTTTGCAGGACCGTTCATGGGTAAAATGTTCCTTATTGTAGTTGACTCTCATTCAAAATGGATAGATGTTAAAATTATGAACAAGATAACTGCATCAGAAACAATTCAAGAACTAAGAGACATTTTTTCCACCATGGGATTACCAATAACAATTGTTACAGAGAATGGTTCTACATGGATTAGTAATGAATTTGCTAAATTTATGTTGTTCAATGGTATTAAACATGTCACTGTGTCCCCATACCATCCTTCCTCAAACGGTTTGGCAGAGAGAGCTGTCCAAACATTCAAACAATCCATGATAAAATTATCTCCTGGTTGCATGAGAGAGAAAGTGTATAGATTCCTGTCCAAATATATGACCACTCCCAACTCTACTACAGGTCTCTCCCCAGCAGAACTCATGTTTGATAGAAAGACTAGAACCCATCTTGACCTCTTACACCCCTCCCTCAATGCTAAAGTATTAGATCAGCAATCAGCTCAGAAGAGAAACCATGATAAAAATACTTGTGAGAGAGAAATTGGTGTGAATGATTTTGTGTTTGTGAGAAATTATAATACATGTAGTAAGGACAAATGGACCCCTGGAATTGTAACTGAACAAACAGGTCCCCTTTCTTATCGGATACAAACTGAGTCAAAAGTTGTCCGCAGACACCAAGACCAAGTGCGTGTCACTGCATGTGATGTTGAATTTGAAAAGACTGAAGAGGATTCGAACCCTTTTCACCATCTACCAATCTTGATGGAGGAGGAGATAATGATAATATTACACCTGAACAAGTACATGTAGAAACTAGCTCATCACCCGAACATAACAATCCATCATCTTCTGTGTCTACCCAGATTAGAAGATCTAAAAGACAAAGAAAGGTTCCTGCTAGACTTGATATATAAATTGAATTTTATACTGTTTTTCATATATATTTCTAGTCAAATTCTATTTTAATACATATTGATCGAGCATTTAACATTATACACATACTCTAATTATTGGTATAGGTATTCTAAATATAAATCATGTTTGAAGTCGAAGCAATTTTTGATTAGTATTATGTTCAAGTTTAACTTTTGAACGCCTAGAGGTACTAGGTTATCATTGTCGTAATAATATGCATTTCTTTTGATTTTAATGATTTCTGCTCTATTTGATGCTTTGATGTTAACTAAGCTGGGAGGAATGTAATGTATGAAAGTATAGTTAAAGTAACATTATGCATGTCCACTATTATGATGTATGTATGAACTACATTGCTTTGATGTTATTGTTTTGATGACTTCCTGTTCCTGTCAGTTGAATAAAGTTGCAGCCATTATACAAGAGCACACTTGCTTATTGACTTAGTAATTCCAATCTTTACAAGTCCAAAGTAGATGTTTTCATCATCAAAAGCGTGTGAAAGCTGCGAGTTCCGGGATCCCTTGGCAGATGTTTTCATCAATAAGAGATAGAATTTGTTACATGCACTGCATGGGAATGTTTCCTTATTGTTCAAAAGCATTGTAATTTAGCACACTTCCGCTGAAAACCACGTGTTTTTTGGGCTCTCATAATTCTATATATATATGTCAATACCGGGTACATTGTTTGAAATAAGAAAGTCAATACAGAAAGGATTTCAACCTTTATCTATCAATGTGCAACCCCCCCCCCCCCCCCAACATACACACCTCATCCTCTCCTACACATTACTGACCCATCAGTCTTTACAAAAGCTTGCAATTTTCTTATGTCTTGACAAAAAGTCAGTAGATGTTTCAAAAGCTTCTATGGTCTCATAATGACGTAATCCATTCAAATTACAAGCAAAGGGTGAGGAAAAGTGAATGGTTGAGATGAGATTTCTTGTGGAAATTCCTTTTCCACATCTTGCTGTGAATCAGTTGTCAAAGGACAGACTTAAGGGAAACTTCCCCTTCTTATCTCTTTCTTGTTGGTTGGTAGGAGCATGTGGCAGCCTCAGTTTTATTCACGACCAACATGTAAACCATGAATTCAATGTCTGTGGCTTCTAAGCCATGTTAAATCTCCGAAATAAAGAGGGGATGGATGATCTTTTTGCCACCTCGACTGGTCAACTAAGATTCTGTACTGCCATTCAAACATGTGCTGACATACAAGTGTCAATTCAGGCATCTGGTGTTCAAACTTTCCTCTATCTAGACCAAATCAGGCCTGATTTGTAAAGAGTGGTACATTTTCATTTCAGCTGGAGTTCTCTCTCTCCCCCTCTCTCTGTTGGTCTCTGTCTGTCTTTTTCTCTGCCAGCCTACTGTCTCTCTCGCTTTCTCTGTCTGTCTGTATCTCTTTCTCTCTTCATTTCATCATTGGTCAGTATTACACATATACCCGGACAAATGCTTGCCAATTTAATAGTATTGAAATGGGAGGACCAATCAATTTACAGGTCATGTAAATGTGTGTCTTCGCAGAGGGTACGTGTTGAATTTATCCAAAGAAGTTGCTTTCTGTTGGTCAAGCATAATGCAGGTTTATTGGCTATTCAATAAAAAGCTAAATGCCAATTAAATGAAAAGTTCACGTTCCATTTTCAATTGAGCTCAGTCAGTCACGATGGTCCTTAAATACAGTGCTACGTAAGGCCCAAATTTCACACCTGCTGCCGTTCAGAGGTGTGGAAAATGATCAGCGAAGCAGGTCTGGCTCAATCTGGCCACATCCCCAAGAACATACGTATGCCCAGCATGCTTCTAGGGGATAAGAGAAAATGACGTACATATCCTTCCTGTGCGCTTCTTGGGTTAAAATAATGGAACGATTGAAATCATGACAATGTTAAAATAATGACACTTAAGGATCTATGTTAGCCATGTGCACACACATACATACGACAATTATGAACTTATGAACTAGTCTTGGCTGTCTAGGCTACGGTCACTTTTGCTTGCCCTTTCCCTCCCGAATCGGTAGGTCTGACAGATAGACAGTCTAATAGGCATCCTCTCTCTTTGGTCATGATGAGAAAATCTGAATATATATATAGATAATATATAATGTAATTGACTCTGCCAAAATGCACAATTTCTTTTATCACCCTTAGACTGCATTTTGGCGGCAACCACTGTAACTGTAACACAACTTTTGACATTATCAGTTATATGTTAAATTAGATAGATAGATAGATAGATAGATAGATAGATAGATAGAGAGAGAGAGAGAGAGAGAGAGAGAGAGAGAGAGAGAGAGAGAGGGAGAGAGTCTCTCCAGCAAAAAGTCAACTGAAAATGTCCTACCTCAACACAAAAATCCTACCTAGGAAATTAAATACTCTCCCGACGCCAGGAATGGAGAATAGCGTAAATATTTCCAATTTCAAAAATCATAAATGAGTGACTTTCTAGTGAATCTCAATGAAACGGAAAGTGATCAAACATTTCTTTAATGTTGCACTTTGGATTAATAATATTTCAGCATTTTCCCCACACATTTCTGGAAAAAAATTCAATTCTGATAACTGATAGATCTAGTACTAGTAGTGATACATGTAGATCTACCCCTATCATTTCACAAAACATGCAAACTGCAAAAATGAATTTTTTGTTGTAAATTCTCCTTTCGAAAAATAAATCAAACACAAGAGTGACAATATCATCATAGCCTAAACACACGCAGAAATACTAGTCTACCGAGAAGAAAAGGAGGTTTGGTGGGCTTTTTCTATAACTTGATTGAACTCTACCAATTATAAATCTTCCTCTGTTCTTTTAGCCACCAGCCCCTACCTCCCACCAGTCTCTCTTTCTTTCTCAGGATCAAAAACTTAAAACTAGATCTAATTTTTAATTGACTAACCACCCCCTCCCCTAGTAAAAATCTCAATTATATTGGCAACCACCCCACCCCTCTTTCTTTCTTCAATAAAACCGGAATCTAGATCTAAATCTAGTACAGTACATGAATGCCTTCTTCCCGGTAACGTCCCAGTTCTAACCGTTCCCACCAATGTCTACACTGTAGTGGAAGACACTTTCGTTATTTATTTATTTCTCCCCCGATACCGTATGTCAGACTCAGTCGCCTCTTGTTTTGCCATCATGTTTTCACGTTGACTTTCTTCACCCTGTCCCCTCCCCCCACCTCTATTCTACTATCAGCCGTGCGTGCATGATATCCCGTCGATTATCCAACCTCCTTTATTCTCACTAAACACTTGCATTGCCTTTCGGTCATCCGTAAACTCCCGACCATTCATATACATATTCTCTAATACTAATATACACATGCGCGATTGGTCTAGCCTTCTTACACTTACACACACACGTGCGCGATCGGACTTAACATATGCACATTGCCCTCTGTTTCTCTTTCTTTGACACAAACCATACAACAACGTGCGCGATCGGTTTAAAGGACAAGGAGGCTCAGCAGAGATACGCAGTTCATGGTATTGGCATAGGCGCTAAAACTAAAGAAAGTATTGACAACTTTGTGTCGAAATCCGATACTAATTCCCCGGGCAAACTTTACAATTTTAAAGAAGGTATCGGAATCGTTTAGTTTCAACATGAAAGAATCGCCAGACAACAAAGCATTAATGACCGGAAATGGATGACAAAATGATGATTCATCGTCCACAAACTTATTCGCATTTTCCTATTTCGCGGTGCCGATAATTGTTCATATCTACTTCGATTTCCCTGATTTTTTCTCATGTTCGTCCTGAATACATCATTTCCCCTGGTATTTTCTTGACCGGGAAAGTTTTTTTCCCAAGATTTCCCTGATGCATGGGAACCCTGTTTTTACCACCTGAGCCCCATTTCCTACTTGATTTCCTACCCAAGACACCAATTTCCGACCTGAGTATGAAAAATCCGACATATTTCCGACCTTGCTGGACACCATGAGAGAGAGAGAGAGAGAGAGAGAGAGAGAGAGAGAGGGGGAGAAAATGGGAGTAGAAAGGCAGAGGGAGAGAGAGTGAGCAAGAGCAAAAGACAGACAAGACAGCCATCCATTAAATCTCAACTTTGTTTGAAATCGTCAGTGCCATAGATCACCCCCCCCCCGTGGGCTTGCATTGATTATCATCCCCATTTCCACCATAATCATTTATTTTACTCCAACACGCACTTGTTATCCAAATTTAGTTTCTATGTTAGCAAAACATCAATTGTTACACCTGCATTAGTGCTACACGTGTTATACATTATGTGTTATGTATACGATGTGGCAAATCAGGCATCGAGCCAGACTTTGCTCGTCCACCTAGCAATACAGGACGGTATTGACACGGGACGGCCCTTAGAAAACAAACCTGACCTGTCATTGTCTTTTATGGGCCGTTTAACCAGTCAATCACAAGGGTGGATACACGATGAGATTTAACGATCTACTATGCATTCTTGATTATGTGTCTATCTATCTACCACCAGACAAAGTTCGACTGTGACTGACATCACCGATGCATGCCATCATTGTTTTGACCAACTGGCCCTGTGGCTACTTGTTCGTTTAATACTATATTTTACCACTCACAGAAGGGCTCAGGAACTTCAAACTGCTGAGGAACAATCAAAATCCCTAGGTCGTCGGGAAATCCGGCTAATCGGGATACTTTTACAATCCACTAAGAGAGGTTCCAGTGTGTGTGTGTGTGTGTATATATATAAAACGTAATGCAGAATACAAAAGAAAGAAGTGTACCCTAATGCAGAATAGCATTTTTGATGGGTTTGTCATCATTATGAATAAAAAGAATATTGTATAGTATACTGTACATAAAGAAATAAGTGAAAGGACAATCAATAGATACCATATTATCCCTAATAAGCACACAGACCTTTATAAGTACACCTCTCGGTTTTTGGGAAGAATGGAGCTGGGGTTATAAAATTAAAGAAAACAAATGTGTTGATGGATGGAATAACCTGCACTTCATACCTTCAATGTTTGTATTAAATTCCCTAAAGCAACATATCAAACGCAATGAAAACTACCCAGGTCCATAAAAGGCGTTCAGGAATAATAGTAACCGGTATGTTATAAGAGAGAGAGAGAGAGAGAGAGAGAGAGAGAGAGAGAGAGAGAGAGAGAGAGAGAGAGAGAGAGAGAGAGAGAGAGAGAGAGAGAGAGATATTGCAACTTTCCATAAGAAGTCCAGGGGCAAATAGTGAAACTGATAGGCCCCTTGAATTCCACGATGTATTATTAGTATTAGTATTATTGCTGGTTGGGCAATGATGGTGGTGGGTGGCGAGTCCGGCAGGGGCAGGAGAAAATGTGTATCTGTTTGCTTGTTGTCACTCCTATAACTATAACATACCGGTAAAAATGAGTTGCGATAAACCAGAACCGACTGTACCTGGGATACTGGTAGCGCCCAAAAATCTAAACCTGGGAGATATTGGTGGCGCAGAAAAATTCCCGTAACCAAAGTACCTGGGATATTGCTGTATCTACAGGGCATGTAATGAGCTCCTCCACAATCTTGTCCAGGTAAAAATGGATGTCTGTCTTTTCATTCTTAGACAAAGCAGTCAGACCGTTCCTCTCCTTGTAAGTTGTTCTCACCAACCGTCTTGTAGCAACCCTAGATGGAAAGCAAGACATTTCTGAAATAAGATCATAATGTTGCAGAAATGCAAAATTAAAGTAAAAAAAACTATAGTATAAATGATAGACTAGTATTTTTTCATGGAACTTGATTTGATGTTACCCTCATCCACAACTAAGGTGATCTCGGGAATTTTAATTCTGCCCAATCTGCCCTGTAAACAGCTAAGGGGTCTTTAACGTGCACAGATTTGTTGTGATCTGCCCGCAGGTCCTCCTTTTTATTGTCCGTCTCCAATGGGACTAGGTGTCAACCCAGGTACATGGACCAGGGGTGGGTTTCACTTGAAAAAAACCCAACAACCTGAAAATAGGTTTCAATCATCGGGGCTTGAACTCACGACCTTTTGGTTGAAAGGCAGACACCTTGCCGCTAGACCATCAATTCCCCACATTAAAAACAACACATTTTAGAGTTTTTGTTGCATAAGAAGTTTTATAATATTATGGCTAAAAGGATATACCATCACTTAAAATGAAAACAAAGTGAATGTAATGCGTCTTCAAATGAAACTTAATTTATAAATCAATATAAAGCTGGCTCTACATAATATAAAAGTGTGTGAGGAGTTCAGATCCAGATCTGGTGTAGATTCAGAATATATCTAGCTCACTCCAGTCCTCACCCTGCTCTACTGCGTTTCGTACACATCCGGTACTCTACCTCAGGAGTGGAAACAAGCCAATATTACACCTGTCTTCAAAACGGAGAAAAATACAATGCAGCCAACTACTGCCCCATCTCCCTGACCTGCGTAGCCTGCAAGCTGGTGGAACATATCATCACTAGCAAAATTGTGTCCCATTTTGAGAGCAATGAGATTGTCCAGAGCAGCATGGCTTTTCGATGCAGACGGTCATGTGAGACCCAACTCCTAGGGTACGTGGATGAAACTACCAGAGAGATTGAGAAGGGAAACCAGGAGGACACCATCGTCCTCGCATTCTCAAAAGCATTCGACAAAGTCAGCCACACCCTACTTGTCTACATACTACGTCGCTACGGAATTAGAGCCCACACCAACGCCTGGATCAAGAACTCCCTACGGACAGCAGACAGCGGTGAACAAGATCCGACTTCCTACCTGTGGAATCAGGCGTCTCTCAAGGCTCAGTCCTAGGACCTTTTTGTTCAAGTAGAGTTCAAGATTTGTCAGCCACCGCTCCCATCCTGTATTCCGCGAAGCAATTATCGATCGATAAAGACACAAATTTGCATTAGTCTAGTGGGGCGCTCTATGTGCCTGTAGATAGTCGGAGCTGGGGGGTGGGAGCGATGATGAGACTAGGGCGGGCACGTACAGGAAAAAGAACTATTGTCGACAAAAGCGGTTTCTTTTCGGTTAGGGTTTTGTTGCTGATGCCTTTCTTTCTTTTCCTCTCTCTCTCTCCCTCTTTATTAGCAAATATCTGTCTACAAGTATCGCATTCTCACTGTTTATAAGTCGTGAAGCAAAATGACAAACACGACAAACCCGTAACACGTAATATTTAATAAGGATAGTATAAAGGGGTACAATCACAGAATTTTACCAAAAAAAATGGGACAAAAAAGCATCGGTTTTCATCCACCCACACGATCCAGAACGCGCAAGTCGTCTGATCAACAATAAGGCACCGGCCGTAGACTCCACGCCCGAGGTGTCGGGAAACACAAACACAGACTTCACCTTATAAAGAACTAGGGAAAAGTCAGGGAACTCTCCAAACCAAATGCCCAAGCGATGCGTCACTAAATAAACGCCAGGGAAACCTCAGTTGGGGGACCCGTGCAGTGTTGCGTAACATGGTGTTACTGACATTGGACCTAGAATTTTCAGTTATGCCCCTTGACTGAAAAAACATGACTTTTAAAAGCCTCAGTCCTTTGATATCTCTTAGGGAATGTGTATTTTCCGTCGGGCGGAGAATAACCCAATTTGTTTATTCTTCGCCGGTTTTCTACTGCCGTGGTCTCGCCGCTATCGAGAGGTGACGTGATCTCATCATTCACGCGCTTTTGTTTATTTTCCGCCGGGTTTTCTACTACCGTGGTCTCGCCGGGTGAGAGGTGACGTGATCACGCGGTCACACCGGGCATTTCTTTCAGTTTCTTTGTCCGTTCTCTGTTTGACTGCTTTTGTGAAGTGCGAATCTTTCCCAAACTTGTGTTGGTGATGATAATGGATTTCGTGCATGGAGCAAGATGCCATGCTGATACTGATTTGCAAACAAGGCTAAAACAGTATGAACAAATGACCTTTTGTAAATTTTCATTGGTCGGAGCAGAGAAAATTAACGAGAGCGATCCGCTGTTCGAACGTTTCAAATACCGGATGCTTCGCTACCATACTACCAATGCAAGCAGGGTCCTAGGACTAAGGAGAGATGTTCAAAAGAGGAAGATGAAAGAAAGAGGAAGAAGAAGCAGAAGAAGAAGAAGCCTCTCTCTCTCTCTCTCTCCCTCTCTGTTTGTCTCTGTCTCTCTCTTTCTTTCTCTCTCCCCCTCTCTATGTGTCTCTCTCCCTCCCTCTCAGAAGAAGAAGAGGAAGGAGGAGAAGAAGAAGCAGAAGAGGAAAGAAAGGAAGAAGAAGCCTTTCTCTCTCTCTCTGCCTCTCTTCCTCTCAGAAGAAAAGGAAGAGGAAAGAAACAGGAAGAAGAGGAAGAGGAAGAAAAGGAGGAGGAGAAGAAGAAGAAGCAGAAGAGGAAGAAGAAGAGGAAAAGGCAGAGGAATAGGAAATAAAGAGGAAAAAAGAAGAAGCAGAAGAAGAAGCCTCTCTCTCTCTCTGTCTGTCTCTCTCTCCCTCTCTGTGTATCTCTCTCTCCCTCCCTCTCAGAAGAAGAGGAAGGAGGAGAAGAAGAGGAAGAAGAAGAAGAGGAAGAAGAAGAAGCAGAAGTAGAAGAAGAGGAAGAAGAAGCAGAAGAAGAAGGGGAAAAGGAAGAGGAAGAGGAAAGAAAGAGGAAGAAGAAGAAGCAGAAGAAGAAAAAGAAGAAGAAGAAGAAGAAGCCTCTCTCTCTCTCCCCTCTCTGTGTCTCTCTCGATACCGGCGAGACCACGGCAGTAGAAAACCCGGCGGAAAATAGACAAAAGCGCGGGATGATGAAATCACATCACCTCTCGATAGCGCGAGACCACCGCAGTAGAAAACCGGCGGAGAATAATCACAGCCTATCTCTTAACGTTATATATCTGGAATCCTCAGGTTCTAAGCTTTAACATGGTATGTATAACACTTGTAAGAAATCAAACATGTAAATATTGACAAAAGAGGGAAATGGGGATGGACCATTTTGTGAAACCTGCCATATAACAATCAATACTAAATCTAGATGTAGATTCTTCTAGATCTAGATATTTATATTCTAGGTAGGATCTAGATGTAATATAGATCTATATTCTAGATTTAATAGATCTAGAGCTAGATTCTAGAATCTAAATCTTGTCTTATAGATCTATAGATCAAATAAGATTATATCTAAAATCTATGAATCTAGATCTAGATAATATCTAGATCTAGATCTAGAGAGATCTAGACATCTAGAATGTAGAGATCTAGATCTAGAATCTAGATTCTAGATCTAGAAATCTATGTCTAATTTCAAATTTGATCTAGATCTAGAACTAGTATTATTGGGGGATGAACATATTTATTTAATCCATCTATTTACTCAGTTCCATAATCTGAAACAATCTGTCGCACAATTGCTTCCATGTCCATCTTAGTTAAAATGATTAAATCAAACGCTCTTGTTTTGTCTTCAGCGCCAAAGTTATAATTTTGTATTCACTATCACTTCAGTTGACTGTTTCGATATTGTCATATTACCGGTATCGACACTAAATTCCAAACCACAATCAATGAAATAATCAACTTTTTCGAATTTAAAATTGCTTTTCCGTTGCCTTTTTTCTATAAGGCAAAATAAAATATTTCTTGATCTTCTCACTTAACCCATTGGCTAGGAAAAAGTACTCCAAAATCAGCTCCTGTTCTTCAACTAAGCGCTGGATTTAAAGTCAACGTTAGAAAAACATTAAGGTCAGCTCATTGCCTATATCTCTACAATCATTGCAATCATTCAATGCAACGTAACATAAACGTTTATAGAAAAAATAATTTGATTCTAAATTGGTTACTTTGTATAGATTATTGCGATTTAACCATGGGAATCAAAGTGGTGGGATCCCACAGGCAAGTTTATGATGAAATATGAACATGCTGAAATCTCAATACGTGACGTGATGCACCCACAATGCTTAATGTTAGAATAGAAAAAAAGTGTGTATATTCGAATCAAAACGCTACAAAAACAAGGTAGCTTCACCACTAGTCCTATGGAATTTGAATTTGTTTGTTTTCTCTGATCAATGAACGTCATTGAGAGAATAATTCCCCTGTAACAGTAGTCTTATTTCGGTATTACCTGAATGGAGAAATAAGGACGGTAGAAATAAGGTAAGAGAAAAATTAGGATTCAGGTGGACAAATCGTATGATTGAGCATGCTTCTATTTGATGGAGGGACTCATTGAGCCTATATTTATATGTTCACGTAAACGACTTAAAAATCACATAGAAAAATTACTGTGTTCTTTTAGTCGACTACAAACATAAAGAAAATCGTATTATCAACATGAGTTTTATATCCTGTGACACAGAAGATCTCCCCTAAACTAGCAGGAAGTAAACATAACTGTGAGCTTAATGTTGTCTTTTGGCCTGCTTAACATAATAGCTGGCTACTTTCTCTATCTCACCTCTCAAAACAAATCCATGTCATTGCACTTATGATATAACATTGCGTTACAGACCAGGCACCAGGTGTCGTTGTCACTGTCATGTTCTTATAGCGTTTCCACGAAGATGTAGAATCTGTGTCTGTGCAAACGGAGAAATTCAAATTATACAATAGACCTAGATCTAGATCTAGTCTGGATCTAGACCTAGATGTGTTGGCGTTGGTCTGGAAGGAAGGGAAGGCATTTCTCTCGTTTCTGGGAGCACGGCTGTGGACATTTTTTCTCTCCTGATTGATGTGATCTAGATCTAGATATATATATATATATATATATATATATATATATATATAGAAAGCTAGTCTGGATTCTAGATCTCCACCTATGTTTAACGAAGGAACTTTAAGAATGGTAAGTTATCATTGTAGCTCTATTCTACAGACCAGAATAAAAAAAATACTTTGTTTTTTTGGGGGGAATGAATACTAATTTTTCTTATTCCCAACCGTGTTTGGAATAATACCAATACTAGCTGTTTTTATCCCCCGCCCAAACACAACAAAACAAAAACATTGTTCAGATTGTAGCTCTAGTAGATCTAAAATACCATTTTCCCGTGCATGGCTGCTGCCCTCAGTGCAAGAAATGATGTTTGTGAAATTAATGTCTACTTTTGTAATCGTAATCAGACTCAAAGACGCGATATGATTGTGAAAGTCCTTTCCTTTCAGCTGACTTGATCCGACTACATAGATCTAATCTAGGCGTTCTAAATGTAAGTAGAGTCCAAGTATGACTACAAATTTGACTCTTAAGGTCCTCTAATCTATCACAATTCCTTATTTATGATATATCTATAGATGGTTTGATATGTTTGTTACTTTCCGTTGAATTGTACTCACCAGCGAAAAATAATAAGATTACCCCAGTATGGAAGTCCTCCAGCATGTTCAATAAAATGCTTGTTTGACAGCTTAAATATCATTTGGCATGATAAAATAAATTGAAACCACGTGGTCACTTAAATGTCACTTCTGGAATTAATGTAAACAGACAGAACTATAATTCTTTAATTTTAGCGATAATTCCTTTACATCATAACTATACCGATTTAAAGAAAAACATCATTTTAGCATGAAGATAATATTTGTCATTACAGTTGAACCTGCTAAAATGGAAACCTGTTCAAAGCGGAAAGTGCCCCCGATTCCACTTTGATAATATTTTCTGTCGCTTACTCACACACACACAATTTCAAGAGAGAAGGATGAAATTAGGAATGTGGACATGGATCGTTTTACCATCTGCCATCACTGAAAACAAGTAAAAATATCAAAAGACAATAAAAACAAAAATCCAGGCGAAACAAAAATAACACCACAAAAATTTATTTTTTTAATTTAAGAGTTTTACCCATATATCCTTAAGTGATGACTTTAGGAAAGAGGGGAAAAGATGACTTACCCACAAAGAATGAGAAAGATAAAGAAAGGAAGGGCAAACGTAACATGGGAAAGGCAAAACCGATACAAGAATGACCCATCCACAATGAAATTGTCATCAACAAAACGTGGAAACACACAAATCAAAACGTCACACTAAAAGATTTTTGGTCACATTTTTATGTACCGTATGCTTATTCCTTTACCTTTTCTTTTCATACACCCATTATTATGTAATGCGAGATCATATACACATTGTATTATCTTTCTTTCTTTATCAGTTCCCATTCTACCTTTCTGTGTAAGGGCACATTGTATTATCATAGCACATAATGCTTGACTTATGGATGTACATGGATGTATTAAAGTATTTTGTACTGTCTAGAGTGGAACCTATCTAAAACCGAAAAGTATGGCCACTTCCTTTCGATTCTGCTTTAGACAGCTTCGGCTGTATTCTGTAACCTTTTTAAATTCATTAAATATTGAAGACCTTACATTTGATAATAATATTGCATAATGTAATTTAAAGGGGTGTGGGGGGGGGACCTGAAGTGATTTTTTTTTGCTTTTGAGTTAAGGTTTTTGCTTTTAGTATGTACATGAGTAACTGTCAAAATACAGTCATCCTATGTCATTGAAAAGTTTGTAGCGTCCTTGGTTGCCAGAGAAACGGCCGCCATCTTGTATTTAGACTCAATTTTCAAAATCTATCTCCTCCCTTAGTTATGAATAAAATCACTCAAACCTGTGCAGATTGTCTTTTCAATATATCTAAAGAGTAACGTCGGATTTTTTCGATATTTTGGATAGTTTTTTTTTTAATGAATTTTTGAAAATACTATATAATATACCGTGAATGTACAAAAATAGCGTTTTTATTACCAAAAATTTTTTTTTCTCAAAAAGCTTACAATATATTTTTTTAAAAACGACGTCATTCTATTAACATTGACAAGAGGAACCTCTGTGCCAAATATAATACAAATCATTCGGTGAATGGCGGAGGAGATAGAATTTTAGTGTGGAAAAACTACATTTCGAGAAAAGTGCAAGTAAAAAAATCAACAGAAAATAACACAAAACAAACGCTTCACACTGGTTTCCGTTGTTGTAGCTGCCCCTTTACTCTTTCCACAGTGTCTGGCAATGTTACTTATGTAAATAGGATTATAAATCTAGGTTTAGATGTGCACTGTTGTGAAAACAGACGTCGAAATGACCAGTTTTTTTGTTGTTTTTTCCTCTATATCCTATCCTTGTGCGCGTGTTTACATACACACTGACGCGCAACGCCTCGTATATCACACAGCGATGGGAGCTGCGCTGATCGTCGTCAGCAAATGAGGTCAAATATCGTATGCAATATTTGACCAATATACAGGTTTTTATTGCCATTTTCTCAGTCAGTGTTAGGGTAATTTACTTCAAAATTTTGACTATTTTTACCTACCCTTGCCTTCAAAATATTTTGTAAAAACAAAATTATACATCATATATGGACATTTTTCTGCCATGAACTTGTTATAGATAAATGATCGTTCTACCCGAATATGAAAAGAACAGAAAATCATCCTTTGGGTCTAAAACTCGCCAGTCCAGGTGCCCCCGCCCCTTTAAATTTCTTTCTTTTTTTTTTTTTATTTGGTAGTTGAGATCAACACAGAGTTGATTTGATTTTCATTGATTTATGCTAGTTTTCTTTGATTGCTACTGGTAGATGCTTTTATACTTATAGTCATAAATTCTTGGCGGCTGTTAGATGTCAGGATGTGGAAATAAGCGCTTTTGTATATAATATATCACTCATCAAGCAGAGAATTTATACTGAAAAATATGAAGTCATCTCTCGATAGTCTGAACTTCGATAGTCCGGATGTCACGATAATCCGAACAGATGAGCTGGAACAGATTTTTTCTTCTTTGTTTGTACCTGGAAATTTGGGATTCTGGATCCGAACACCTAATTTTGGGATAAGCTACCACAATATAGAGAGTTTATGCTTCCATAAAGTGAACACTCAATTGTTCAAGATCTAGTGTAACTAATCCGCAAACACTTCATCAAAATCATCCGACTCGACTTTCCTATCGCCAATTCAGCCATACCATTTAGCAATTTTCTCTGTCTCGGTCTGTCTGTCTCTTCTCTCTTTCTTCTTTTTCCTCTTGATCTTTTTCTGGTGTGGGGGGGGGGGAAGAGAGAGTAACACAACATTGGACCTAGCTTTGCTAGAATTCAAACCCGGGGCCTAATGATCTCCAGTAACACAGTCTGATAAATCGGTCACCGACACCACAGATATTATTAGATGATGTTCAATCCAGAGAAGCTTCACTTTCTTCGTTCCAAATGTTATACGAAGAGCAGGGACCAGGCTAAAGTAATAGTACCTAACTAATACAGTAGTAGGCCTACTCCTGCTTTATATATATATATATATATATATATAATATAGTTTATGCAGATCTTGCCTGATGCAATAGATTGTTTAGTTTGACTTGAAATTCCACAGCCTCCATCTTTGATTGCATCTTTGGCAGATCCATCAGAGTATACTCTAATCCATTCTTGTGGGGGATAGAGCTCTATAGTAATGGCTTTGATTGCTTTTTGTTTGATAGTCTCTCATGATTCTTGCGTTTTGGTTGTTCTATGGTATCTCGAATTAATGAATGTGGACCATACTCCCAAGCTGGACATAAATCAATTATTTTGAGAGGTTCTACATGTATCTGTGGGATTTATAATTCCCCTCTCAGCTATCTTGATTTCTCTATAAAGTTACTTTTTTCAGTTTGTTTCTTACTGGTTTATTTATCTTGTGATTAATGGGTGCTCTTTCATTTTTCAAAATTTTAGCACACTGGATTGTCCTTTTTGTGATTCTTTTGTCTTCCACGGTTTGGATGCCGTGATAGATGTTGTTCGCATTGCTCCTATTATTATCCTGAGGCTTTGATTTTGGACCACTCTGACCTTTTGAAAGTTTGATGTTGCTGTGATTCTCCATGCTGCTATCCCATATTCTAGAAGTTGATGATGGACAATGCCGTTTAAATATTCTTGAGTACTGCTTGGTTGGATTGCCATTCTGTTTCTGACAGTTTTTTCAGTAGTGCGCTTCTTTTCATTGCTTTTTCTTGCGTTTTTTCCCCACACATGTGGTTTCCAGGTCAATCTTTGGTCAAAGGTTACTCCAAGATATTTTGAAGTATCATCCTTCTCCAATAGTCTTGTTCCTATTTTAAGTTTGGCTTGTTGATGTTTGGTAGAGAGGCTGAAGACTGAATAGGTTGTTTTGCTGGCATTTACAGGCATGCACCATTTTTTGTCCGTTCTTTCAAGTAGTTCAGTGTTATCAGATCTGCATCTTTCCTTGGGCTGTGTACACCTTGTCTTTAGTGCTGATGAGGTCTAAGTTATCTGCATCAATGGATCCCTTTGCTCCAGGGGATAATACATATTTTAAGTCATTCATGAATATCAAGAATAATGTAGGTGAGAGAACTCCACCCTGGGAACCTCTGATTGAGGGATGCTGTCTATAGTGTCTTGCTTCTGGTCTTTCCAATACTCAGTGTCGCTGTTCTCTTGTTAAGATGTATCCTTTATCCAGGTGTACAATTTTCTATTTACACCTATTTTCAGTAGTTTGCTCAACAATCCAGTTGTCCACACTCGGTCAAATGCTTTTTTCTATATCTACCCATACAATTAAAGTTTACTTTTTGTTCTGGAATCCTTCTTCAATTTCTTGAGCTATAGATAGACGTCACTTGGTATTTTCTAAATCCTACTTGTTCTTTCATTAGAATGTTTTTACTCTCAATGAACCAACATGAGTCTTGCATTAATTACCTTCTCCATTAAATTGCATAGATAGCTGGTCAGGCCCATTGGGCGATAACTGCTGGTCTTGTTTCTGGGTTTTTTTCCTGTTTGTGAATAGATGTGAGGACAGCCTATTTCCAAAGTGGTTGCACTTTCCTATTTTTCCAGCTGCTGTTATAAATTTTCAGAAGTTTCTTTATGGCCTGATTCCATAAATGCAAATGAATGGGGATGACGTGCATGCTCCTTCCTCTTCTGATTCTACCATTTCCTTCTCTTTGTTCTGTTTTTTAATATCCTTTTCTTGAGTCTCATCGATATTATTCTTGCAGACTGACTGAAAGAAATCCATGGATTCTTTTGCATATATATTCCTTTTGAGACAATGTTTTTCTTCTTTTGCCAATGCTATTGGGCTGTTTTGTGGTTTTTCTCCATTTAGTGATTTTGCGAGTCTCCATAGTTTTGATCCTTCTTCATCAAAGTTGAATTGGGATATTTTTTCTCTCCATCGCTGTCTTGATATTTCTATATTTTTTCTCTTCAAGGTTGCTTCTTTCTGTTTGAGGAGGATATTATTATATAAGGACTTCTGTTGTTCTACCTGGTTCCTAGCATATGTGACTTGAAGGTGGAGATTTTTTCATCTCTGCTTGCCAGTCGTCTAGCTCTTCACCTCTTGAGTTGAGCTCTGTATGACCCCAGCTGGGGGAATGACTGTTGAAATCTGCAACAATGAGTGAATTTTCATCTTTACTATCTATCTGGTGAAGTGATGAATCTTTATCTGGAGGACAGTAACAATTGTAGATTATGAAATCTGTATCATTCTTAGCTATTTTGACTCCAATGATCTCCGTATTTCTGTGGCAGTAAGGTTACGTTTTATCAGGATGATGATTCCTCCTTTATGACATTCCTCACGGTCTATTTGGGAGCACTGATATCCATGTATGGTGAACCGGTGCTGAGGTGACAGATGGGTTTCCTGAATCCATGCTACATCCACCTTCTGGTCCATTAATCTTTTGGAGAGTGCGATTGTCTTGTTTAAATGACTTCTCCATTCCAATGCATCACTAGGAGAGGGTGCTCGTCTAGTCTTCGTCTTGGGTTTTGGTCAGTCGCATTTCGACTCCTTTTTTTGCACTTGAAGTAGGGGAGGAGTTATCTCCAATCGCTGGTATGGCGGGGGGGGGGGGGCTCCCATGAGTAGAGACCGGCACTCTTTCCGCTTGGAGAGAATTCATGGACGTTGCACCATATCGGCATATTCCTCTGATTTTCATTGGCATTATGAGATAATTTACGTAGCTCATTCTTTTCAGGCGTGGCTGATGAGCCGTCTGAACTCTTTGCATCTTTCGGTCAGGGGCTTCCGACTTCCGCCTGCTTTTCTGTCTGGGTGTGCTCCCGTAGGCTTTTACTTGATCATCCAAGATTTTCACACAAGCCAGCAGAGGTTTGGAATAATAGTTTTCCTTCTCCTAGATATCGGAGGTTTGGAATAATAGTTTTCCTTCTCTAGACAGTGGAGGTTTGGAATAGAGTTTTTCTTCTCCTAGACAAGCAGCTGTCCAGATGTAGCCCTGGCTAGATCTGTCAACCCGAGGTGTCCATTAGTCTTGCCTCTACCCTTCGATCTGTCCAGCTTGGGTGATCCTGCCAGGAACTCCGGCTGGCATAGCACGTAAGCCACCACACCACGACAAGGAATGTAGCATTTTTCTCTCATTGTTCTTTGGTAAATTTGCTGTTATATTTGTTGATGCTAATTTCTTTGATAAGGACCAGGCCTGGTACCCGTAAGCAAAATGTTCCCATTATTTTGTTTCTAGTCTGTGTGCGCATATTTTTGATATTGTGCAAAGTTTGAAGAAAACATCGCAATTGTGTGTACTGTGTGCATAAGAATTAACGTTAGACAAGAAAACTTTTTTATTTTATTTGTATGCACAGACTTTTCTTAACTCTGAGCACCGTTTCTCCCTGGTGTATGAGCAGAGCTTAGAGGGGGTGTTACCCATTTTACTGACATATACATGCTCATACATAATACATGCGCTGCTGGTCCTATTTCTTTCCTTTCCTTCTCTCAGTTATTTTTCATCTTGCTGTTTCCTCTTAATTAACCATGAAATCACCGCAATGGTGGACACATTTCATTGAAATAAACACACTCTGGCGCATATAATAATATACAATGTGTATATCTATGTGATTTCTACTCTTCCTGCTTTTTTTTTTCTCTCTATCGACGTATTCGTGTGATTATTTACATAATGCGAGCATGTTCACGACCTACTTCGTCCTCTTCTCCTCCTCCTTCCTCTTCCGCTTTGTAAATATTATCTGTGATTATATCACTGTGCATTTTTTTTACCATTGAGATGCTTCAACCCGTTCGTTCTCACCCCCCCGCCCAAATTGCCCACTCTTTCAAGTTTCATGCCAGGCAGGGCAATTTGTTTATTCAATCAAAAAAAAAAACTTGTCGAAATGAGGTGTGCAGGATAACGGTCCCCAACAATCATTTAATTCCTATATATATATATATATATATATATATATATATATATATATATATATATATATATATATATATATATATATATATTATATATATATACATATATATATATCATATAATAGTTATAAATCCATTTTGCACGCATCTTTGGTAGTTCTTTTTTTGTTTTCCATTATTTCCATATATCGTGTATGTCTTCGTCTTGAGTGGGTGGCCGGCGGTTGCTACTGGTAGGTCCTACTTCTTTCCTTTCACTCTTGCCCTTGTCTTTCACTTTTATATTGCTGATTCCTGTCAATTCACCCTGAGATCACCACAAATGGTGGACGCGGTAAATTCTAATTTAACAATAACAAATCTCTATCTTGATCGTTTAATTTCTGCCGTTCAAAATTCGTAAAAGGTAACGGATATCTCTAGTTTTCATTCCCACGCACATGTGGATATGGTCTGTGTTATTATTAAAAGAAAAATTAAAAAGATAAGAAAAATGATCAACAAACAAACGAACATGGGACAAAACTAAATAAATTAAAACAAGAACAACAAAGCAAAACACCCCTGACGTCATGCGGTTCTGTCACGTAGACACTATGTCGTTATTAACTTTTGCTCCAACACGATCTGATGTTATCATTTCTATGACGTTGACCAAAACCGTTGTGCATATTCTATGAGGAAGTATCATGGGGTTATTGAGTGAGAACAGTTGTTCACCTACCATGCCGTTAGGGGACGCGATGGCCCAGAGGCAAGGTGTTGGCCTCTCACCCAAACGGTTGTAGGTTCGTGCCCCGACGGTAGAGCTTGGTCGGACTCGAATTTTCTGCGACTTTCGGACCTCCGACGGACCGACCTAAATACTTTCGGATCTCGGACGGTCAGTTCGATCTCTAAACCTAACCCCCGCTCCCTTGTTTTTTTGTAGCCCCTTCTCCATCTAAGGCAAGATTATGATGTAAATATAAAAATATTGGCTGAAAACCGACTTTGGAACTCCTCCAGATTGTAGATCAAGAGCTAGGAACCTTTATAAACGTGAATGGAAATAAAAGTAATTTTGATTAGATCCAGACATGTATACATTATATACATCTAGCTTTTTTTCAAAGAAGATAAACGAGATCCGCTCTGGACAAAGCCAAGAGAGCAAAATGGATACTCAATAAAATCCACTACAGTTATGATTATAATTTTAATTTTTATCTAGATCTAGATTCTACGTTGTATATTTTCTTAACACTTCGATTAGTACTCTTTTGTTCTGTCTTGCGGTTGTTGCTTACCACGGTAACAGTTGACAGCATGGGTGACGAAGACGGGCGTTCGCTTCCCGACATCAGAGGAAAAGCCGACCGAGGAATCCGGGAAGGCGATGACGGAGACAAAATGCGCCAGAGAGACGCCAAGGTGTAGGTTTGTGGTGTGAGAGAGAAAAGTATTGAATACTTGGGGGGGGGGGGGGTGTCAGTGGTCCATGGACAACTTACCAGTGTCCAGAAGCGGAGTTTCGCGGTTCCGACCTGTATATTGATATGTGAAGGTAAATTCGGCATAGAAGTAGAACGCACTGTTTACCTACCTTATAATACTATGCCACTCGGATTCGGGACTCTTCTCTTGGTTTCACCACACACACACACACACACACACACACAGAGAGAGAGAGAGAGAGAGAGAGAGAGAGAGAGAGAGAGAGAGAGAGAGAGAGAGAGAGAGAGAGAGAGAGAGACAGACAGACAGACAGACAGACAGACAGACAGACAGACAGAGAGAGAGAGAGAGAGAGAGAGAGAGAGAGAGAGAGAGAGAGAGAGAGAGAGAGAGAGAGAGAGAGAGAGAGAGAGAGAGAGAGAGAGAGATTACATATGTTTATATAAATTGAGAAAACGTGTCTGTCTCCGATCTGTGCACCCGTCAAAGCGATACTTAAATAATTGTTCAACTTCAATCTTCTTCGCGGTTTACTGTATTGATCGTGAATTTTGCCGACAACCGTACCTGTGTCTCCATTTCTATTTTACCCTCTATAACAGCTCCCCCCCCCCTCAGCCGAAAGCAACCCAAGCAATACAAGTGACTTCTTCACGAAACAATGCAACCATATCAGTCAGTGGGCTGTTTCTTGGTGGTATTGGTAGATCCTACTTCTTTCTTTCATATTTCACTTTTGTCTTGGAATTTCCTATCAATTCACTCAAAGATCACTGCATATGGTAGACAGGTAGATGTATTTTAAATCAGAGAGCCATTGCCGTACCTGCCCGTTGTTCTTAATTTTGCAGTTATTTTCTTTACAAGTTGACACCGCGATTTGTTGTGACGTCGGTGGCCTAATGGTTAGACGTTGAGAGAGAGCCATAAGGGCTTGAGTCAAATTCTAGCAATGATGTATTGTTTCCATGGGACACAGACGAGACGGATACAAATGAATAAGCAGAAAGAAAATCTTTGCGCACCAGGCGGAATGGAATCCGTGACGTCGGCGTCGACACCCATTGGATGGACTCGTCAGGTAAAGAAAGCGCGCTACGAAACATGCCTGGGGGACTCAGTAGTTCGGAGGCAAAGTGTCGGCCTCTCAGTCGAAAATGGTCGTTGAACATTTTTTTCGAGTAAAATACCCCCGGTCCAGGTAGGTCAATCAACACCTAGTAGCATTCGAGGTGGACGATAAAAAGAAAGGCCCCATGTGCACATTGCAATACTCTGTGTACGTCAAAGGTCTGTTGGCTGTTTACAGGGCAGTCCGGGCAAAATTATAAACCGTACCAAAAACCCCGAGATCGTATAAGTTGTAGATGTGGGTAAACTGAAATCAAATCAAAACAAACCTTGCCGTTTACGCACGCTTCTATCGAATTTTAAGGTGTGCCTTGTACCTATTTAATAGCTATGTTTCATTCTGCGGTTGAGGTGAGGTTTGTTGCTCTACGTCAGTGGTCACCAAACTACAGCTTGTGGAAAATCTCATTAATTGATTTTTTTGCCGCTTATTTTTGAAGATTCCGATATAATATTAATATGTGCGCACTAGGTCTGATTTTATTAAAACATCACTTAATTTGATTACTTTTTGGTAAATATTTTATAGTTGTTGCTTTCATTTGTATATATATATATATATATATATATATATATATATATATATATATATATATATATATATATATATATATATATATATATATATATATATATATATATATATTATATGTGTGTGTGTGTGTGTGTATTTTGTATTTTGTGCATTGATAATTCAACAGGTTTATTATCTCCATTGTTTTATGTATTCAGTATATTGTATTGAACAAAATAGTTATCCGCGGTCGGCATTTTCTCAATTGCCCAGCCCATTTAAAAAATAATATATTGGTGACCCTGCTCTACGCTACAAGCGGTTGTCAACAGCTGCTGTTTGTTACCTTGACGGCGGTTTGCCATTGGTAACATCTCGGGTGTGCTGAGAGAGTAAAATGGAGAGTAAGAGGGTAGGGAATATATTGGTAGACCTTCGCTCTATCGGGAAGATACGAAGGGAGAAAGACCAACAACGAAACATGTTATGGTGAAAGTGATACTGTCGTTAACTTCGTTCTATGATATTAGCAAAGAGGTAAGCGCCAAACGAACAAACTGCCCCCCCCCGTAAGACGGTTTAGCCGATCAGAGAGAGAGGGAGGCAGAGAGAGAATGGGGGGGTGACGGAAGATTGGTGTTAGAGAGTTTTACATGACCCAACTAGTTAGTGAGTTTAGGTATGCTACAGACCCAAATAGCTAAGGAGTTAAGTTGTGCTACAGACCCAAATAGCTAAGGAGTTAAGTTGTGCTACATGACCCAACTAGCTAGTGAGTTTAGTTGGGCTACTTGGCTCAAATAACTATTGAGTTTAGTTGGGCTACATGATCCAAATAGCTCTTAAGATTAGTTGGGCTACATGGCCCAAATAGCTAGGAGTTTAGTTGGGCCGCATGACCCAACTAGCTAGTGGATCTAGTAGGACTACTTGACCTAAATAATTAGTGAGTTTAGTTGGGCTACATGGCCCAACTAGCTAGTGAGTTTAGTTGTGCTACATGGCCCAACTAGCTAGTGAGTTAAGTTGGGCTACATGACACAACTAGTTAAGATAGTGGGTTTAATTGAGCTACATGACCCAAATAGCTAGTTTGTTGAGTTGGGCTACATGACCCCTCCAGCTAGTGAGTTTAGTTGGGCTACATCGCCCAAGTAACTAGTGAGTTTAGTTGGGCTACATCGCCCAAGTAACTAGTGAGTTTAGTTGGGCTACATCGCCCAAGTAACTAGTGAGTTTAGTTGGGCTACATGACCCCTCCAGCTAGTGACTTTAGTTGGGCTACATCGCCCAAGTAACTAGTGAGTTTAGTTGGGCTACATCGCCCAAGTAACTAGTGAGTTTAGTTGGGCTACATCGCCCAAGTAACTAGTGACTTTAGTTGGGCTACATCGCCCAAGTAACTAGTGACTTTAGTTGCGCTACGTCGCCCAAGTAACTAGTGACTTTAGTTGCGCTACGTCGCCCAAGTAACTAGTGACTTTAGTTGGGCTACATCGCCCAAGTAACTAGTGAGTTTAGTTGGGCTATATCGCCGAAGTAACTAGTGAGTTTAGTTGGGCTATATCGCCCAAGTTACTAGTGAGTTTAGTTGGGCTATATCGCCCAAGTTACTAGTGACTTTAGTTGGGCTACATCGCCCAAGTAATTAGTGAGTTTAGTTGCGCTGCTTGACCCAGAAAGCTAGTGAGTTTTAAAGTTGGGTTACATGACCCAAATAGTTAGTGAGTTTAGTTGGGGTGTCTGACCCAAAGAGCTAGTGAGTTTAGTTGGGTTACACGACCCAAATAAGTAGTGATATTAGTTGGGCTATATAACCCTAATAGTAAATGAGTAGCTACATGCTCAAATAACTAGTTAGCTTAGTTAGGCTACATGGCCTTCATAACCAGTGAGTTTAGTGGGGCTGCATGGCCCAAATAGCTAGTGATTTTAGTTGCGCTACATGACCTAATGAGCTAGTGAGTTTACTTGGGCTACATGACCCAAATAGCAAGTGAGTTTAATTTTTGAGGAGCATGATCCAAATAAGTAGTGAGTTGAGTCGAAAACTATCCCCAAAAATAGATACACGTAAAACAATTGACAGAACTGAGGAAGATCGATGTTCCGTCCACCGTAATACTTTGAGTACGAGCGGACGTGTCAGTGTGTATACGTTGATGTATGTATGTGTGAGTGTGTGTGATGTGTGTGTTGATGTGAGAACGTATTATAATAATGATATTTATATATATATATATATATATATATATATATATATATATATATATATATATATATATATATATATATATATATATATATATATACTATATTTGTATATATACAAGTTCGCTTTTGTTTTCATATTACCTATTTTCCTTAGGGTAGCCAGGTTGATTTAGGGAAAGGAAAGCAATGTCGGAGAGATCGCTTCAAACTATTTCGTGGGGAAACGATCGATGAACAAAGTAGGCCTACGGGATAATCCTATGAATCTGTCACGTTTTTAGCACCCTTTTGGTACATCATCTTGTATGTGTGCATACGTTTCCTATCATTGTTTAGTGGCCAGAGGGTGGTGCGGGCTGAATGTACGAGGAAAGCCACCTGTGTAGTCATGAACCTTTGTGTTATACTTGTAACTTTGGTATTTTTCTATACTTATTGTAGGCCTTTTGTTTAGACTCCTTAGTTTATTATTTTTCTGTATTTTTCGTGAACATTTGTGTTATATTTCTAAGTTAGTTCTTTTTCTTTACTTGTAAACCGTTATGTTATATTCCTAAGTTTGTGTTGTGTTTCTGGAATTATCAACCTTTTTGCTATACTAATCCTAGTTTTTGAAATTTCTGTGTATACATAAACGTTTTTGCTTTAAAACTTATCTTCGTTTATTATTTTTTGTGTACTTGTTAACATTTTTGCTTTACTGCTTATTGTATTATTTTTCTGTTCTTGTAAACTCTTTTGCTGTACTTGTCTTAGTTTGTGTTAATTTTCTGTTCTTATAAATCTTTTTTGATATAATAGTCTTAGCTTGGTATTGTTCTGTCCTTATAAATCTTTTTGATATAATAGTCTTAGCTTGGTATTGTTCTGTCCTTATAAATCTTTTTGATATAATAGTCTTAGCTTGGTATTGTTCTGTCCTTATAAATCTTTTTGATATAATAGTCTTAGCTTGGTATTGTTCTGTCCTTATAAATCTTTTTGATATAATAGTCTTAGCTTGGTATTGTTCTGTCCTTATAAATCTTTTTGATATATAGTCTTAGTTTGGTATTTTTCTGTAATTGTAAATATTTTAATTGACTTAGTTTGATATTTTTCTGTAATTATAAATGTTTTAAATAAATATACTAGTCTTAATTTGTTTTTTTCTGTTCTTGTGCATCATTTTAATATAGTATTCTTAGTTTGATATTTTTCAGTCCTTACATACAAATCTTTTTAATATATTAGTCTTAGTTTGATAATTTATTGTCCTTATGAATGTTCTTAATATGCTAATCATACGTTGTTATTTTTCTGTCCTAATAAATCTTTTTAATATATTAGTCTTAGTTTGTAATTTTTTTGTCCTTATAAATCTTTTAATATATAGGTCTTAGGTTGTTTTTGTGTCCTTGTAAATATTTTTAATATATTAGTCATAGTTTGAAATTTTTCTGTCGCTATAAATCTTTTTACTATCTCAGTCTTAGGTTGTTTTTTATATCCTTGTAAATCTTTAGAATGTATTAGTCTTGGTTTGTTTTTTATGTCCTTGTCAATCTTTTCAATATATTAGTCTTATGTTGTTTTTTATGTCCTTGTAAATCTTTTTTGATATACCAGTCTTAGTTTTTTTTCCTGTCTTTATAAATCGTTTTAATCTACCAATCTGGATTGGGTTTTTTCTGTCCCTATAACTCTTTTGAATATACATAGTCTTAGTTTGACTTTCTGTCCTTATGAATCATTTTAATATACTGGTTTTATTTGTTTTTTTCTGTCCTTAAAAATATTTTTACTATACCAGTCTTGATTTGTATATTAGTCTTATTTTTCCCTCTCTCCTTATAAATCTTTTTGATATACTAGTCTTGGGTTTTTATCTTTTTGTAATGATAAACTTTTTTGCTATGATTTATTAGTCATAGTAGTGTGTTATTTTTCTGTAACAATAAACTTTTTGCTATGATTTATTAGTCTTAGTGTGTTATTTTTCTGTAACAATAAACTTTTTTGCTATGATTTATTAGTCATAGTGTGTTATTTTTCTGTAACAATAAACTTTTTTGCTATGATTTATTAGTCTTAGTGTGTTATTTTTCTGTAACAATAAACTTTTTGCTATGATTTATTAGTCTTAGTGTGTTATTTTTCTGTAACAATAAACTTTTTTGCTATGATTTATTAGTCATAGTGTGTTATTTTTCTGTAACAATAAACTTTTTTGCTATGATTTATTAGTCATAGTGTGTTATTTTTTCTGTAACAATAAACTTTTTGCTATGATTTATTAGTCTTAGTGTGTTATTTTTCTGTAACGATAAACTTTTTTGCTATGATTTATTAGTCATAGTGTTTATTTTTCTGTAACGATAAACTTTTTTGCTATGATTTATTAGTCATAGTGTGTTATTTTTCTGTAACGATAAACTTTTTTGCTATGATTTATTAGTCATAGTTCGTTATTTTTCTTTAATAATAAACTTTTTTGCTGTAAAAATCTTAGTTTGTTATTTTTCTACTATAAACTTTTTGTTTTGCTTTATTCGCCTTAGTTTGTTATTTTTCTGTAATTTTAAACATTTGTGGTTTACGGGGTCTTCGTTTGTTTAAAACCTTTTTGTTTCTTGTTTTTCTGTACTTATTAGTTTTATCTACTTACGTGATTTTAACACTCTTTACAATGGCATAACTTTAAAAACAATTTAAGAAGTCGAAACTCGTATTTCTGGATATTTTATTGGGGATTATTTTGATGTCATGAAATCTATCTAGAAAGTGTTCACCAAATCAGTTTACCAAGTTGGAACAGTGTCATGCTTTCCCCACGAAAGCTCGATCTACGTCCTTTGTTCTGGTTGGTGTGTTCAAATACGAAATAAACAAGCGTCTTCTCGACAATTCCACACCATGACTCAGTAAGTTGGTGCCTTTACAAACACTGCTACTGAGCTACACACCCTGAAAGATAAACAACGTTTGCCCCCACCACACATCTTATAACGTTTGAAGTGTTTACACATATCGAGATTTACACCAACAAAAAGAGGGATGGGGGGGGGGGGCAGGTACAGACGAATCAAAGTACAACTAACTACCAAATAACGGATGAAATTGTTTTTACAAATGAGAACCTTCAGATTCAATACCTATTGTTACAGAGAATTTTTGTTGTAATATTGATAACATACAAATCGGTCACATTAATGCGCAATCGTGCAAAAAAATAAATGTTTTGAACTGAGTGATTTGGTAGATGAACATAACATCGATATCTTCATCATCACTGAAACTTGGCTTAGGAGAGGTGGCAACGAAACTTACATCACAACACTTACACCTCCAGGCTATCTTTTTAAATCATTTCAAGAGACGCACATAGAGGGGGAGGCACAGGAATCCTTTTAGGGCAAGTTTTTCAACAAAGGTATATTTTCATCCAAATGTTTTTTGTTTTTCAAACATTTGAATCTACAAGTCTCTCCATTGCACTTCCAGAAATTACCTCTAAACTCGTCTGTGTTTACAGATACTGATATTGATATTTCTACATTTTCAGGAAACATCATTTCGTCTTTTAGAGCTGTTTCAAAAGAGGAAGTTAAAAATATTATTTTTTTATCGCAATCAAAGTTTTGTGATCTAAATCCTTTCCATACGGATTTACTTAAAACATGTATTGACGTAATAGTACCATATATAACTTTGATTGTGAATGATTCCATAAGACAGGTATTGTACCAGATATTTACAAAACAGCTCTTTTAACACTGCTTTTAAAGAAATCAAAGTTTGATCCTGAAATACTAAAAAATGACAGACCCATCTCCAATTTACCCTTTTTATCAAAGATTGTAGAATTATTATTTTTACAATTGCTATCGCATTTGGGAAAATGTTTTGTACAACAATTATTCCAATCTGCATATCGAGCTACCCATAGCACTGCAACCCAGTTGTTACGAGTTTTAAATGATCTTTTAAATGTAATTGATAATGGCTATATTACACTTTTAAATCTGTTAGACCTTTCGGCTGCTTTCGACACCATCGATCACCATATTCTGCTTCAGAGGCTTCATGCAGTATTTGGCATCTCTGGCACAGTACTGTCTTGTTTGGAATCATATTTTTTGAGCACGAAACATAATAATAATAAAAATAATAAGATGATGATGATGATAATAATAATGATGATTATTTTTGCTATACTAAATTAGTCTTTGTCATTTGTCTGTACTTACTCGCATAAACCCCTTTTGTGACTCATGTAAGTGACTCGTGTATTTATAAAAAAAAAATCGTAAATCTTTATTTGCAGTGAAGATCGGTAATGCCGTTTTTTGGAGGGGGTTTCTTTTTCTTTTAGTTTTAGCTGCATTTACAATAAAATGGCTTACCGTTGACCTATTTCATTTAGTTCGGGGGATTCAATAGTGAGCATACACAATAAGTGCTTTTATTATTGTTAGGTGTGATGTGGTAACAACTCTCTCTCTCTCTCTCTCTCTCTCTCTCTCTCTCTCTCTCTCTCTCTCTCTCTCTCTCTCTCTCTCTCTCTCTCTCTCTCTCTCTCTCTCTCAGTGGGGACACGGTAATCCAGATGGAGGGTGTTGGCCTCTCAATAACCAAACCGTCGTGTGCTCAAGGTTAGTTGAAAATTTTCTCGAGTTTTTTCTTTGTGAATAAACTCTTTGATCAAATCAGTATTTTAATTGGTTAAAAAATATTGGTTTGCCTGCGATCCACGAAACTTATTATTACCAGTATAATTTCTCAATTTCTGGTCATTACAATAAAAAAGCCCGCATAACTTCAGTATCAATTACTACGTAAAAAGCACACGTAATTTCAGTATCGAGTGGTAATTTAATTTAACAATCGTACTTGATATCACCCGTAACCCATACAATGGTTTCTGAGTTAGCCGCAGTCAAAATTTAAGAGATGTAGCTTTATTATAAAGAGAAATCACAATCCATTATTATTTACGGGCATGCTTGTACTTGTATCTAAATAAAGCTGAACGTCTCTAACTTTGACCCCATATAACTCAGGAACCATTTCACCCACACCGTCCATATTTCGCATGTACATTTCAAATCCCTGCTTTACGTTCTTAGCTAATAAAATGATCGGATCAAATCAGTATTTTAATTGATTGGAAAATGATTGTTTTTCAATTTAATGCAGTTATATTTATTAATCCTTTAAAAAAGGAAATTATAGTTGTGTTATCACAATTTCCGTTTGAAAAAGTAAAAGCATACATCAATGCATTTAAATTAAAAACAAAGTTCATTATCATCGTCATTGTCTTTTCACCTATACTAGGGTAAAGGCCACGAACAACATACTTCGACATATTTCAATCTTGGGCAACCCTTGATGAGTCCCTCCACGAAAGACCCCTCTCCTCAAGATATCTTCCACTACCCTTCTCCAGGTTAACCGTGGCCTTCCCTAACCCTCTGTTCCTTTGGGTTCCACTGAAGGGCATGTCTTTTAGTACTTCTCTGAGGTTTTCTGAAGGTGTGTCCTATATATCTCCATCTCCGCAGTCCTATTTCATCTGCTATCGGTTTCTGCGTTGTTTTTCCCTAAAGTGTTTCATTTTAGATTTTATCTGACCACTGAATCTGTAGTATTTTCCCTAAGGAAAATGTTTACAAAGCTCTGAAGTTTTCTACTCAGGTCTTAGAGCGGATCCAGGTCTCACATCCATATAACAATACTGATTTGAGGTTAGAGTTAAAAAGTCTAATCTTTGTTTTAGTGGTGATGGTGCTGTCCGTCCAGATTTTGTTTAAGTTCCTGAATTCTGTTCTTAATTTTCCTATTCGTGTCTTGATATATGCGGTTGTTCCTCTACATTATCTACTACACTGCCAAGATAGGTAAAGTTGTCTACTACTGCCAGAGGCTTACTGTCCACAGTGACTGGTTCAGAACTTGTTGTTTTCACTTTAGGTATCTTTGATTTTCGGGATGTATTCTGAGGCCAAGCGAATTGAATAATTCTGAAAGACTTGTCCTTTTTACTCTGCACCTGCTGGTGGTTGTGTGATAATAGTGCCAGGTCATCTGCAAAATCAAAATCATCTAGATGGGTCCTTAGTGTCCACTAAATGCCATTTCTTCTTCCTGCTGTTGTTTCTTTGATAAGCCAGTCAATTGCTAGAATAAATAGGAATGCCGTACACCTGTTTTTATCTCAAAGCTGTATGTAAGTTGTCCATCATGTAAAATCGTTTAATTAATGCCATTGTACATCTTTCTTTTTTTTTGTTAGTTTGACTATTTTCTGAGGTATAACATAGTTCCTCGTGATTTTCCATAAGGTGACCCTATCAATACTGTCAAATGCCTTTTCGTAATCAACAAAATTTAGCATCAATGAAGAGGTCCATTCAACACATTGTTCAATGATGATTCTTAAGGTTGTAATCTGGTCTGTGCAAGAGCATTTTTTTATCCGATAGCCTGCCTGCTGGACTCTGATGTGTTCATCTGTTGCATCCTTGATTCTTTCTAATAAAACTCTATTAAAATCGTACTTGGAATGGAGAGGAGAGTTATTGCTATGTAATTATTGCAGTTGCTAATCTCCTTTCTTTGAAAGTTTTATGAGATGTCCTTCTTTCCAATGTATTGGACACTGCTCTTCATTACACGCCTTTTCAAACAATCAATGTAAAATATTGACTGTTGTAGGTGTGGCTGTATTCAATTCCTCCAGTGGCATAGAATCTGGACCTGCTGCCTTGTTTGAATATAGTTTAGCTATAGCCTTTGCAATCTCTGCTCGTGTTGGTGGTCCACAGCTGATAAAGAGATGTCTTCTTGGGGATGATCTGTTTAGTAGATGTTCAAAATGTTCCACCCATCGTCTTTTCTGTGCTTCCTTGTCAAAAATGGGATTACCATTGATATCCTTCACTTGTGCGGTTGTTGGCTGGCTTTTACCGGCTAATAGTTTTGCTGTTTGTCCTTGTATGTCCACTTTGTGCAGCTTTTTTCGGCTCTTTCTGCAAGTTTCGGGACAAACCTGTCCTTGTCCGTCTTGATACTTTTCTTTACCTGGGTGGCTTTTTTCTTTTTCAATCCTTGTCCTACCAGTGTTAAATGCTTCCTTCTTCCTCCTCTTGACTGCTTTTTTGTCAAGTTATGTTTTCCAGCTAATCCACTCCTTGTGTTTGTAGTCCTTTCTTCCTAAAAATTTCTTCACATGTCTATGTAAAGACTTCCTTCAAAGCTTGGTTCCAATGGGTATCTACACCTCTTGATAAGTTCTAGAGGCTGATATTTGTTTTTGAGGCAGGTCTGGAATTGTTTTTTCTTGTCTCTTTGTATTAGGTTTTTTAGAATTTTGGTAGCCTGAAACCATCTCTGTCTTAGTTTCAATACTGTCAGAGTAGATAGTGGTCTAGTCATAGATCTGCGCCTCCAGAACTCGAACATTTTCCAATGAGCGTCTAAATTTATGAGATATACAGAAACGGTCAATTTGATTTTCTGTGTTTCCATCTGCTGATACCCATGTGGCCTTATGCATTTTCTTGTGAAGAAAAAATGATAGCGCCAATAGCCAATCCGTTGAAGGAACACATATTTGCAAACCTTTCCCACCATTGCCGTTCATCTCTCCCAATCCATGTTTGCCCATTATTTCTTCATATCCGGTGTTGTCTGTTTGCATTGTCATCTCCCAACACGGTATTGACATCTCTAGAGAAAAGCTTTTCTATCACTCCCTGTAACCGCTTGTAAATTTATCCTTCTCGTCAGTAAATCATTAAATGTATAAATTTCAGGGAAAAATATATTGATCCAAAGGTGAGTAAATAGATAGTGCGGTTAAACAATACACATAAAAATAATTATAGACAAATCAGCTTAGTTTCATACACATTCATCAACTTATCATGAATCATTCATTCACCATCCATCAATTTCCATTTCTTAAACATTGTAAGTAAAAGGCCATTGTACTTTCAAAATTAGGTATGGTCAAACTTTCGTATGGCATTTGGAAGAAAAGATCTAAAATATCTCGTCAATGTTTTGGATGTGGGGAAAAGAGGATGGATGTTGTCTCTGAGTATACTCTGAGTATGATCTGTATTTATTCTCATACAGATCTGCAAAGTTCTCCGGCTCTACATTATTTATGAGTTTCCCTACGTGTTTTAGTATCCTAATAGATTTTTTTCTTTTCTCTATCCCGTGCATTCCCTCCCCATGCTGTTACACTAAAAATAATAATACTCTTTATGCAAGCTTGATAGAAAAGTCTTATTAGAATATTATTAATTTGAAACTTATGAAGCTTCCTCATAAAATATATTCTTTTGTTAACGTTCTTTAAAACTTTATTTGATTATTTTTGCCATTCTAGCTTCTCGTCAAAAATTATGCCGGTATATTTATATTCATTAACTCTCTCCACTGTTTCATCTTTATAACAATATCATTATTGGTGTTATTTGTCTTCCTAAAATCAAAAATCATTTCCTTTGTTTTCTTAACATTAAGTTGTAAATAATTGTCATCACAGCATTTTACAAACCTTTTGATTGCTTGAGCATAATTGATTAGGTCTACTTCTGATCTTGATAAGAGCTTGGATAGATGTATCATCTGCATGTTTTATTATTGGGATGAAGTTATAAGCAGTTTTACAATCATTTGTGTAAATAGAAAAGAGTATAGGTGCTCCAGTGTTTCTTACAATTGTTGACGAGTAAAAAATATAATTCTCTAATTTTAAACTAACGAATTGAGGTCTGCTGGTTACAACACAGAGTTACACTTTTCCCCAAACCCATATATAACAATTTAGGAATCAGGATGTGGCTGTATTGTATTAAAAGCACTTGAAAATCAACGAAAAACGTTTTGACTTATAATTATGACATAGCTTTTTGGAGTATCAAGATGATGGTACATGTTATTTGTAAAAAAATAGAATAGCATCTTCAACGCCTCCTTTAGATTTATAGGCAAATTGGTGTAGGTCGTGAGTATTACTTGTTATTAGAATTGTTTTTAACACAATCCTCTCAAGGTATTTCATTTAAGTAGATGTCAATGCCTCTGGTCATATATCATTTATTTGTTATATATTACTGCATTTTGGGACAGGAGATATTTGGGACATTTTCCAAGTATTCGGTATATCATTTAACGACAGTTATAAATTAATATGTGCACGAAAATGTACCTGATAGTTCACCAGAACATAATTTCATGACATTGTCCGGTCCACAGGCTTTGTTTATTTTAAGATTTTTGAAAAGTTTATTTACTTCATTTCCATTGACTGTTATTGGTGTATCTTCCTTTTCTTTGAGGCTGCTTCCTGTACTATCTATTTGATCAGAAAAGTCAAGTTGGTCAAATCTAGCATAAAAAGTGTTCAGGTCGTCAACATACTCTTTTTATTTTCCTCTTTAAAAATACAGGTTTTTCTTCTGTTCCTATAGCCTACACTGTTTTTCATTCCATCCCGGACGCATTCCAAGTTATTTGATCTAAATTTTTCTTCAATGTCCTTTTTGTATTTCTTTTGGCATTTTTTTTTAAATTTTCTTTTTTTAATTCCATCTGAACTGTTTTTTTCTTTTTGACATTTTTCTCCATGAATGCGCGTTTTTTAAATTTTATTGAGTAAAAGTTTTCGTTCGCGTGTCACCCATGGTTTATAATTTTGAAATTTTTTTTGCGGTTGTCTTTTCTAGGACATTTTCTTGACAAAAATTAACATAAGAGCTCACAACATCATTCAGTTCCTCAAGGCTCTCACATGAGTCACAAACACACTCCAATCAGTACAAGCAAAACACCCTTTCAACCTTTCACATGCATCATCATTCCAGACAAACTCAGTTTTCTTTTCTGTCTTTTTCTCAATCAGTTTGGCCTTGTACTTGGACATCATTAGTATCATGTTGTGGTCTGATGTGCCGAGTGGTGGAAGAGCATTGCTTTTATATCCATTTGCCATATTAGAATAGAGTAGGTCAAGTATTTTATCTTTTTATGTTTTGGACATGTTACATGCTGGTAGAATGGAAAGGGAAGGGTCAATGTTCCTTTGGTTGAAATCCCCAGTTGTAACTATCACAGAATCGGGGGATAACGTTAATCGTTCATTAAATGTGTCTGTAATCTCCATTGTTGTTGTTGCTGTGTTAGCGTCGCATAGAATATAGCCTACATTTACTATTATCTTATTATATTCTCGTGGCATATAATACGGTCTTAAGGACAGGCTAAGGATGTCACAGATGAGTGTTTTGTCATAATTTGATATTATTTTCATGACACCAACGTTTGTTTACACGGGCACATACAGCTCCTCGACAGGTTTTTGTCAAGTTTGCGGTATCCCGATAATTTCTTTCAACACAAAGCCGTCTATCTCAAAAACTAATATCCAGCATTTCTCCCTTTAACCACGACCCACTTAAACACATAATAGAGGCGTTTCTATATTCGCTCAAGTAACCAGTACATACTTGAAGTTCACCGTGTTTGTTGTTAAGTTGACGTGCATTTCCCGTGATCACAACTTGCGGCTTCCGGCTAGTTGCGCCGATCTACTGTTTGTGACTTCAAAGGGTGATTATTACGACTCCACCTATTTCGTTCATTCCTGGCAGATTACACCAGTCGTATATCGAACGTGGTCATGTTTTCAAAACACACCCACCTCTTCCGTCATGAAGCCGCATCTGTGTGGAAAAAATAACTCTTGAAAATCCGTGTTTTTTTTTAAAGATAAAGAAATCAAATTTAAATTGTGTTTTACTGCACACACATTATCCCGACTGACTAGGTGGTTATGAGTACCGGCTACAGATAGAGAAGGGCATTTCTGTGATGTATTTGTCATACTAATACTCTTATTATATTACTGCATTAATGTTTAGCAATTTTAATAATGAATAGATGTATGTATTGTGATTTCTAAACTTACTTATGAGAAACATAACGTAATTTCTTTCTTTCGATGAATAAAGGTATTATTGTCAGTGTTCGCACCTATTCGCCTTAGAGTGTGAAATAAGTGTACGATGCTTTCAGCTAACTAATAAGGGAAAGCGCTACAAAATTTAGATTTAACAAGTTAAATTCAAGTATTGACATTATGAAGGAGGAGGAGGAGATAATCTATGACTCACGTGTAATCTTGAACAACAAGCAAGGTTTCTGCAAGTGTGGTCGGAATTTTAGGTCTCCTCTTACTTCAAACGATAGTCTCTGACTCTGCGGCAATAGAGTGTCCACATCTTTCATAGTAAGTGCCGATTTCTCTCACACGTCCTCACACATAATTTTGGAAGGCCGCTCATTTGGAAAGTCTGCAGCCTTCCTCTTCACAGATGTTCTTGCATCA
>JAXRKP010001700.1:92500-100301 GCA_037039925.1 Doris montereyensis | reverse complement strand
TATGTAGTCAGTGTGTTAAAGATTTACAAGTATTTACTACTCTAGATTTGTTGATATATTCTGATTTCTTTTTTGAAAAATCTGAAAACGGTTTTCAGATAATCTCTCGAAAGAAATATTAATTGGATTTTTCGGAATAATATTTCATTCTTCCAAAGTATATCTACCATATCATCAGAGCACGCTGTTAAAAACATGTTTAATGGTAAAATGGAAATCGTATCAGTGACAGAAAATACTACTACATACAAGTACACGTAGGGCCTACTAGTACCAGCTTTTACTATCGCCTGGCTTCCTCTATGTTCCCTGCCTAAGAGTTATTTCTACTCTGCATAAATCGACACTGGCTACAATAAACGATCAAATTACACTCGTTGTCAGCCGTTTTATCTACTCATTATCAATATTACATTCACTTTTTCTCTTCGCTTTTGATTTCCTTCTTTTCTTCTTTTGGTCTGTCTTTCGTTTTCTTTCTTTTGTTGTTGTGTATGTGTTTGCAGGATGGAAATGAAGACGTTATGCTTTTCCCCTTCTCATCGGCCTGGTCCTGCATAGCCAGGCCTCCGTGATCGAATCTATAGACCAGCATTACCGATCAGAGCGTCGGCGGACGGGAAGCTAAGTTTGTTGCAAGCAGTCCTATTTCCGGATGGCACACAGAGCAGAGCGTTCCCAAGTTTGAGGAGAGAGATTCGAAGCTCGGATGAAGCCCATCAAAAAGCAGGAAAGCATCAATTATTACCCGTAGACCATGTAATCGGAAAATCCAGTGGTGGACGTGAGTGGTCGGTCTACAACTACAAGTTCACGCCTTCGGGAAAGTCCATGTCCGATAATAAATTAATACGCTGTGATGAACAACTGGCTTCTGGGGATTGGTGGTAGACCTGTCTAATCCAATACACATGTACTTGTGGTCAATCCTATACTAAAATCAAAGTATTGAAAATTGAAGGCTTTGAGACTACATTGCTTTGTTACATGTATCAGTCATTTTTGTTGTGTTAATCAAAGCACATAATGTATAAGTTACGTTTATTAGATGCCATTATGGGCTGTTAGGTTGTATTTTTCTTTCGTTTTTCGGTGGGGGGCGGGGGTGTTGTTTTATTTGGTTTGTTTCTCTTGTGCACACTGACATTGTTCGCTTTTTTTATCTTTGTTATTGTTTTTGCTTTAGATTCTGTAATGCTGTATATATATATGTATATATATATATATATATATATATATATATATATATATATATATATCATGAGTTACATTTCAAAGCACTTTGAAACCTTCTTGCGTGTACAAGCCCTATATAAATAGTATTATTATCATTGACATTATCTTTATTATTATTAGCATTATCGTTAGCATTACTATTATTATTATTTGTATTATTATTATATTATTCTCCTTCTTGTTCTTCTTGTTTGTTCTTGTTCTTGTTCTTCTTGTTCTGCTCTTGTTCTTTTTGTTCTTGTTCTTGTTCTTGTTACTCTTCTTCTTCTTTGTTGTCGTCGTCTTCTTCTTTTTGTAGTTATCTTCTTTCTTCTTCTTTGGCGTCGGCGTCTTCTTCTTTCTTCTTCTTCTTCTTCTTCCTCATTATTATCATTATCCATTATCATTATCATTATCATTCGCATTAGCAGCATTAGCAGTAGTAGTAGTAGTAGTATTGTAGTAGTAGTAGTATATATGGTAGTAGTAGTAGTAGTAGAAGTAGTAGTAGTAATAGTAGTAGTATTAGCATTAGTAGTAGTATATATAATTGTATTAGTAGTAGTAGTAGTAGTAGTAGTAGTAGTAGTAGTCGTAGTAGTAGTAGTAGTAGTAGCAGTAGTAGTAGTAGTAGTAGTAGTAGTAGTAGTAGTAGTAGTAGTAGTCGTAGTAGTAGTAGTAGTAGTAGCAGTAGTAGCAGTAGTAGTAGTAGGAGCAGTAGTAGTAGGAGCAGCAGCAGCAGCAGCAGCAGCAGCAGCAGTAGTAGTAGTAGTAGTAGTAGTAGTAGTAGTAGTAGTAGTAGTAGTAGTAGTAGTAGTAGTAGTAGTAGTGGTAGTAATGGTAATAGTAACAGTAGTACTAGTAGTAGCAGTAATAGTAGTAGTAGTAGCAGTAGCAGTAGTAGTAGTAGTAGTAGTAGTAGTAGTAGTAGTAGTAGTAGTAGTAGTAGTAGTAGTAGTAGTAGTAGTAGTAGTAGTAGTAGTACTAGTAGTAGTAGAAGTTAATAGTAGTAATTTTTTCTTTTCTATTATCATTATTATTATTATTATTATTATTATTATTATTATTATTATTATATTAGTATTTATAGTAGTAGTAGTAGTAGTAGTAGTAGTAGTAGTAGTAGTAGTAGTAGTAGTAGTAGTAGTAGTAGTAGTAGTAGTAGCAGCAGCAGCAGCAGCAGTAGCAGTATTATTATTATTATTATTATTATTATTATTATTATTATTATTATTGTTGTTATTATTGTTATTATTATCATTTTATTATCATTATCATTATTATTATTATTATTACTGTTATTATGATTATTATTACTGTTATTATGATTATTATTATTATTATTATTATTATTATTATTATTATTATTAATATTTTTATTATTATTATTATTATTATTATTATTAGTAGTAGTATTATTATTATTATTATTATTATTATTATGATTATTATTATGATTATTATTACTATTATGATTCCTATTATTATTATTATTATTATTATTATTATTATTATTATTATTATTATTATTATTATTATTATTATTTTTATTATTATTATTATTATTATTATTATTATTATTATTATTATTATTATTATTATTATTATTACTTTTATTATCATTATTATTATTATTTGTTTTACTGTCCTCTATTTTTTTTATTTGCTTGTTTTGCCTTCTCCGTTTCCATTTCATTGTGTCTTTCTGTTTCTGTGTGTGTGTGTGTGAGAGAGAGTGTGTATGAGTGCCTGTGAGTGTGTGTGTGTGAGTATGTGTGTGTGAGTGTGTGTGTGAGTGTGTGTGTTAGTATGTGTGTGTGAGTGAGTGTGTGAGTGTGTGTCTTAGTATGTGTGTGTGTGTGTGTGTGAGTGTGTGTGTGAGTATGTGTGTGTAAGTGTGTGTGTGTGTGAGTGTGGGGGGAGGTGAGGCACAAGTTTTAGCAGTGTTTATTAAGGATACAATAGGGTGTTTATAATGTGTACATATACGATGCGTAGTGGAGGCGATGGCTTGATTATTCAAGTGCACAAAACGTGCCATGCATAGCGTGCACATGAGCAGTAGCCTAAGCTGGGATTTTCTTCTTTGTTGAAATCATCACTTCTTGTAGATTAGGATGTCAGTCTTGAGCAAGTGTTTTGTGTGTCGCCCAAACGCTGTATGTGATTCTGACTGCGTTTTTGAGTCTTTTTGATCTAGCCTAATAATGACAATGACATAATCTTGTTTGTTAGATTTTTTAAAATTATTATTAGATCGCTAGGAATATATGATTATAACACTTGAATGGAAAATAATAAACGAATCGGGTGCCATGGTACAAACTTGTATTGCCTTCTGCAACCCAACCGAGTTCATTATTTCTCCATTCAAATGCAACAATCATATTATTATACCTCTATGAGCAGTAACAAAATATGTAATGAATAAATTTCAAAAATGATTATGATTTTCAATTTGAATTCTGGAAAACAGGATGCAAACAAGCAACCAGTGAATTATGCAAAACTTCGGCAACCAAATGGAAGACGTTGATAAATATAATCTACGCTGAGCGTCTTGTAAAAACCTACTTTTTGTTACAAATATCAGTGGTTGCTGATTTCAATTGTGCTAGCTAAGCCATGCATCTAACATGATTTTTAATACAATTTTAAAATCTAATGGGTACATCAGTTAAACATTGCTATTAACATGTAAAATAAATGCCCAATTGTATTGCTTACCATGAGCATATATGATTGACACAAGCACAATCATAACCATCCCCTTCACCCATAATATAGGAACGACCTAAAGTATCAAGTAAACAAAGGAAACCCTTGATACCTTGCTTCCCCGTCCCATGTCATAGCGTCAACAATAGCAAACAAAATAAGTCGCTGGACACCTTGCTACCGTCGCGTTACGGCACCAAGCTTAAGAAACAAAGGTCATGGCTAACACACCTTGCCTTGTTGTGATCTGAAAACAAAATGGTGTACACGACTTGTCAATTATAATAGGACTACGCCTGCTTCATAAAAGTTAGCCAACCTTATCATTCCCCATTTCTCAGACCTGTTGTGTCCGATCATGAAATTATCAAAAGAAAGTCACTGAAACTCGGTTGACCACAAGAACAACAGGTGGCAGACACGAGACAGGCTGTTGTGTAGATTGGCACTTTTTGACTCAAGGCCACCCCTATATAGGTAAATCTTTTAATTGCAACAAACCACGCTTCGTCTTTTTTTTTGTGGGTTGGAGTATTTTATCGAAGAAGATTATGTTATGAATAGGTTGGCGCATTATGTTTCTTACAATTTTAAAACATTTCAAGTTGAAATTTCGAAACAAAAGTTTTGTCATAAGGTGTATTACGTATTGATGCTTCGATTGGTGTAAAAAAAGCAAAAAATAGAAAATTTGTGGGTTAGTGCATTTTATCAGATGGCCGACGATATGATATTCTCAGAACTACAATGTCAGAAAGGGTGTCAAATGTTGGAGGTGGAGGAAGAGTAGGGGGGAAATCCCAAACTTAGCCCCACTCTTTTTGGCACCTTCAGAGGTGACAAATACTTTTTTTCTTTCATACAACAAAATCTCTCTCTTTGCCATTCCATCAATTCAGACACAACACACACACATAACACATACTTGTTGAGAGTGCTCTTTTTATATTTAAAAACACAGTAAACAATCCATATTCACAAAATACAAAAATATATCAAAATTGCAGGTTAAAGTTTGCTAGAGACGCCAGGGTTCGGTCCTTCCCACTTTTCACCTGTAGAGCACAATCAGAAAAAGAAAAATTAGAAACTCTAGGGCAACAAGGAAAGCCAAACAGTACACATACATAATAACACACAGAAATAACATTATAAATCATATTGTGCAAGAGAACAAAAGACAAAGTTAAAGACGGACTTGCATGATGTACACGGTTAACAAACCTCACACTTTATTACTTCCTCTGGTTGACAAAGGCTACTCACAGTAGCCATATTTTTAAATCTAAAAATAGGTACATTTTGCACGGTATATTTCACACAGTTTTGGGAATTTTCATAATTAACTAGATTAGTCGATCTACATGTTGCTGAACTTAAAATAGTCATTTTACTTTCAAGTTCTATCAATCTGTATTAAAATTTTCAGATACAGAACATAAGTTGTCATAAGAGAAGGTTTTTCAATTTGCATGTTTTTTTCCAAATTCCATTGCCTCTTACGTATCATCTACAGCCACTTTTTCACCGCCTCTTTGTGACAAACATGATGGTGGTAACCTGATGGTTAGACTGTCGGATACTGGAACACTAAGTAGTGATATCCCTCTATAGTTTGAGCATTCCATAGTTGATCCTTTCTTATGTATTGGTACTAGCGTTCCTTTTTCCAGTCATCTGGCACCTGTTTGGACTTCTATGCTTGTTGGCATATTGCATGTAGTAGTTTGTCTGCCTCTCTCCTTGGTTTTAATCATTTCTGGGTAAACTTGATCTGCTCCTGGGGCTTTTCCTAATTTCACTTTTCTTATAGCTGTTTGGATTTCTTCCATTGATATATCTACATCTTGGGCTATCTCCTCTGGATTACTTGTTACTCTTATTAATTGATCTTTACTCCTTGTTTCATATTCTGGAGGGATTATATAATTGGGTGAAAATGCTTTCTCCATGTTTCCATGATTTTGCTGTCTTCTTTCATTATTTCTCCTTTAGCATTCTTAATTTGTCATATTGGGTATGCTTTGATCTTTCTCATGCTCTTCATTCCTCCACAGAATGGCTTTTGATTTCCCTGATAGCTTTCCCTGAGATCTTTGTCCAAATTCTTCCCATTGTTCCTGTTTCGTTTTCCTAACTTCCTTTTTTTGAAAGTTCTTTTATTCACATAATCTATCCTATCCTCTGGTCTCTTTGTTTGCAAGTATTTCTTCCAGGCATCCTTCTTTCTTTGATCTTAGTCTTGACATTCTCATTCCACCATGCTGTTCTTTTCCTATCTCCTTTAATTTGTTTCCTACCTAGAGACCTCTTCAGTACAACTAAGGAGTGTTTCTTTATACATCTTCCATTTTTCTTCTATTGTGCTATCATTCAGATTCATCTGTCTTTCACTGACAAATATTTTTATCCTAGATTGGTATACCTGTTTTACTACTGGTTTATTTAGTTCCTCTATTTTGAGTTTAGTAGCTTCCTTCTCTTTCCTTTTCTGTTTGTTTTCTTCAGTCAGCAATCTCATTTTGGCAAACACTAAGTGATGATCACTAAAATATTTCTGCTCCTCTGTTTACTCTTACATCCAATGTACTATAAAAAGGAGCTGCTAACTATTATGTAGTCTATAATTGACTTTTCACACCTGTCTTCATTTGGTCTTGTATATTTGTGGATATGTTTAGGAGGAAAAGGTGTAGGCTATTTTCATGTTATCCTTTGTAAAAATCTATTAGTCTCTCTCATCATCGTGTGAAGCTGCGAGTTCCCCAGGGACCCCTTGGCAGTATTTAGTCTTCTCCATTTGGAGAAGTTGTTTCTCTTCTTTACCTATTACTCCTCCTGACGATTCATTGTTGCCTACTCTAACGTTTAAAGCTCAAAAAAACATTAGTTCCTGTTTTGGTTTAAGATTCTCTGCAGCTATTTGTAAATCGTTTTCAGAATATCTTTTTTCTTCTCTAGCAGCGTCTTTGTTTGGTCCATAAGCTATTAATAATTTAATTTCTTGTCCTTTTGGTTTAATATTTACCTCTAATAGCCGTGGACTTATAAATTTCCAACTTTCTAGTAGCTTTCATGCCTTTTATGCACTAGGAGGCCTACTCCTGCTCTAGCTCTATCTTTGACATCTACTCCTGAGAAGATTAAAATATGATTCAGTCCTACATTTTCTATTCCTTGTCCTTTTTCTTTGTTCCTGTAATGGCCAAAATATATACTTTGAATTTTTCCATTTCTTCAACTAATTTTAACTCCTTTCCATTTATTGCCCTCAGGTTCCATGTTCCAAAAATCAGTCCGTATTCGTTTCAAGTTTGTCTTCAAAAGTCAAGCCTGTTGTATTATATTTATTTCACTGAATCTGTTTGGTTTGGATAAGCAGGGGATTAGCCCACTGTACTCTAGGTAGATGGTGGGGCTACCACTGAGGCCCCTACCAGACCTTGTTATTTTCTGTCAGGGTTAACTCCCTTAGCCTTTAGTCATTCAAGACCAGCCTGCAAGGCAGCAGTTTGTTATTTTCTGTCAGGGTTAACTCCCTTAGCCTTTGGTAAGCCAAGACCGGCCTGCAAGGCAGCAGGAGACTAGTGGAGGGCGGGATCATCTACTCCCTGTACAAGTGCTTTCCTGTCCACTGCCCGGTAAGGTAATTTTGCTGCACGGAAATTAGGTTCTTAGGCAGACCAGATCCTTAGATGGCAGGTTCTTAAATCTACACCCTTGTACTTACATTTTATGCAAACATTTATGCAAAGATAAATGCAATCAACATACACTGTACTAATAAAGAGTGTTTCTTTCAGGATGTAGTTCAGAGAAGTTTATCATAAGAAGATAAAAAATGGAGAAAACAAAACCTGTCTAGGAG
>JAXRKP010001700.1:85000-87500 GCA_037039925.1 Doris montereyensis | reverse complement strand
TGGCTGAGTGGCTAGGCTGTTTATCTAGGGATCATGCAGTACCAGGTTCAAATCTTAGCAAAGCTACGTCTAGCATTGTGTTCCTTGGGAAAGGCACTTTACAAGCATTTTCCCCACTCAACTCAGGTGTAAATGGGTACAAGCACTAGCTTGGAGCGTAAAAACCTGCATCAGACTAGCGTCCTGCCCAGGAGGTGAATATTATCACCTGTTCCACTTTACACGTTATAGAAACCGTTAGCTCCGGCTCTATGGGCCATAATACTTACTGTTCCTTTCATTATAATTTACCCTGCCCGTCGTATGCAATGATCTCATGGTGAATGAAGAGAAAACAGCTTAATTGTACTAGTGTGAAAGGAAAGAAGTATAACCTATCAGGAAGCCCCTGCCCAGACAGCTGATATTTGGTGCCTATGCTCCGTGTCAAAACATCATTTATACCCTAGCAGCCCCCATTTCAGTCAACATCCGAGACTCAACTCCCTGAAGAGCATACAGTACAGCTGCCAATCAGGCTCTCATACTAAATGTTACTGACAAGATCCCTCCTCTGTCTGGTCTGCTACAGCTGGGTACTTATTCACACCTGAGTCAAGTGAGGAAAGCAGGGTGAAATACCTATCTAAAAAACACAACGTCATGGAAATAGACTGGGTAAGCCAGGATTTTGAACGGTTTCATCTTGATTACAAACTCACAGCAGCATCGATCGCTTGCACCACAATGCCTCCTGAAAACTTACAACTGAATTTATCAATAAAATTCAAACTCATCAATCAAACTCATCAAACAATCAAACTTATCAATCAAAAAGTCATCAATCAATCAAAGTCATCAATCAATCAAACCCATCAACCAATCAAACTCATCAACCAATCAAACCCATCAATCAATCAAACTCATCAATCAATCAAACTCATCAATCAATCAAACTCATCAATCAATCAAATTCATCAATCAATCAAACTCATCAAGTAATCAAACTCATCAAGCAATCAAACTCATCAAGCAATCAAACTCATCACTCATCAATCAATCAAACTCATCAATCAAAGTCATCAGTCAATCAAAGTGTTAATTCATGATAACAACATGAAAGCATATCAATCAATCAAACTCATCAGTGCAATCAAACTCATCAATCAATCCGGGGTCAAATCCTATCAATGCAATCAAAGGTCTGACATTGTGTTTCTTGGGAAAGACACTTAAAACAAACCTCACTCAATCAGATGTAAATGAATCAATGAGCTTGGGAGCAAATCATTCAATTTTTTCTTTAACTATCAAGTAATCAAGCTCAGGCTCTATGGGCCATAACTCTTCAAGGAACTTTATAACAAAAATTCATTCATCAAATGATTCAACTCACCTCTGCTAAATCTTGTATCTTCTGATATATCAATCCTGTTGAAAATACATAATAATCAAATTCATCAAAAATTATACAAATGGTCAATCAATCAAACATGTTCATTTTTCATTTTAACTCATTTTTAAATAATTTCAATATAAGAGCCTCATCAATTTATGATATTCTTACAAACTTTTGTCATCAATCAATCACCAACCTCATTGTCAATAAAATACAACAAAAACACTGTAAAAACAACTCAACCTCTTATGAACTTAGAATATGTATCACTCCAACCTTTCATAGAGCTAATCAAACTCAACCTCAAAAGCTCAATCAAACTCAACAATCAACTCAAACCTCATCAAGCAACAAACGTATCAACTCAATCATAACTGAACACGTATCTAACTCAAACTCATCAAGTCTGACTCAACCTCTGATAAAGCTAATCAATGACTCCAAACTCATAAATCAATCAACACTCATCTGATCAAAGTCTTATAAAGCTCAACACGTATCTGACTGAACCTCTGATAAAGCTACAACATGATCTAACTCCAACCTCTGATAAAGCTTTCAACAGTGGCATCAGTGCAACCTTGATAAAGCTACAACACGATCTTGGAATCTGATAAGGTCGGGATCAAATCCTATCAATAAAGCTACAACATGTATACTAGGTCTGATAAAGCTACAACATGTATCTAACTCCAAAGACACTGATAAAGCTACAACATGTATCTGACTCCATCCCAGATGTAAACATGTATCAACTCCAGCCTCTGGGAAAGCAAATCGTATCTGACTCCAACCTTGATTTACAACACGTATCTAACTCCAAACTCTTAGAAAGCTAAGCTCTCAGGCTCTGATAAAGCTACAACACGTCTCTAACTCCAAACTCTTATAACATAACAATTCATTCCATCTTATAGAGCTGATTCAACTCACCTCTGCTAAGCTTGTATCTCCAATCTCTTATATATCCTGATCCTGTTGAGAAATACATAATACCCTACTTGCCTAATACAAATTATACAAATGGGTAAAAACAAATATGACAACTTCATTTTCTTTTAAGCTACAATTTTTTAAATATATTTAAGTCTTATAGAGCTACGTAGATATTTATGATATTCT
>JAXRKP010001700.1:30000-80000 GCA_037039925.1 Doris montereyensis | reverse complement strand
AATCAATGCAGTCACCGTCTTGTTTTATCTTTTAAACTATAATCTCGATAAATATGTCTGCATTTTAGAAAATCTTTTAACTTTTATTTCATAAAAATCAGTGCTACATCAATGGGCCTTACTTTATTCAAAATCAATTCATTTAGTATACTCAAATCTGTAAAAAGAAGAAACTGTATTGAACACAACTTTACTACTGGTTTAACCAGTCTAGAAATCTTTTCCCTTGAAATGTGCCCCTTTCCTTCCCATCAGAATACCTTGAAGCTGTTGTTTTCAGTCTTTAACTATAAAAATACTGCAAATTCGGTTATTTTATGAGATTTATAAATATATAAAAGTATTCTCAAACAAAACCTTTTCAGACTTTTCTTTCACTTATTGACCTGTTAATGTCACTTAATGTATATATATATATATATATATATATATATATATATATATATATATATATATATATATATATATATATATATATATATATATATATATGTTGAGACAGATCCTATAATTATACATTTTATAAGGGGAAAAAGTTGAAAGTGGGGATAATTTACAAGATCCTCTCTGGCGATATCAACGTTCATGATGATAATGAGGATCATTATCATATTATAGTAAGAAGTGATAATGCAGACGCTAATGTGAAGAAATTGCAGTCCTGATTTGATGCTAAATCATATTTGCACCTAGATCAAGTGAGGAAATGCGTCTCGAGAGTCTTCCCGAGGAATCAACATCGGAACTAACATTGCTAGTAATGTAACCCAGGACCCAAGTCTGACGCTGACAGCCTTAGTACTGGACCACCGAAAACACATGACATAAATAGCTAGAGTTTTGTCTTGATAGAACGATGGATGGGTGAATACATCGATCATATATAAGGACTGAGAGATGGATGGATAGAACGATAGATAACTGACGTTCGCTAGCTTTTGCACTGGTAGCAATGCTGGTAAGGCGTCAGTTGGTGACATTGATGTGTTGTTGAATGAATCCACTGGTAGCTATGCTAGTGAGGCGTCTCAGTTGCTCACATTGGTGAGCTGTTGTACGACCCCACTGGTAACTATGATGGTGAGACATCATGACATTATAAATTGCCCTCTAAATTTCCATTTCAAGACAAAGATATTCACCAAAATGCCCAGTCTCAACGGCAACTGCAGGTATCATTTTCTCCACATTATTATAAAATGCGTCTGTAATTGATTTTTTTTTTTATGTTTGTATCATACATCGGTAATAGGGCTTATGCTCGTCAACAATGTGCCATGCATTGTAACCACCCTTCATTACCTATCCATTGTAATGTAATAAAAGATGACCAGTCTTCTCTTCATAACCCCATCCACTGTACAGCACAGCCTTTGTTCCATTGGATCACTCGTTTGTCACTGGGCATGTAGAATTGAAGCCTTTCGGACTCCCCCCACTTCCTTTTCTTGATGCCGTTGCATGCAATCACCTGGCATTTTTAATAGACTGGGCATGCATCGCGATCCAGGGGCAAGGTGTGAACAGTCTTATTACTCACTCCCCTGTCTCACATTGGTTGTATCCATTGTGTCTTCGGGTTTTCGTGGCAAGCAATGGTCAACCCGCCTGCACACTCTTCACCTCAGTGCTAAATGGTTTCCATTAAATTTTTTCGAAAATGCTGAATTTCTGTACCATACCTGATGAACTCCTTGGTGATCCCCCCTTCCCCAACCCCAATTTATTACCCCTGACCTACTTTCGCCTAAATGCCTTTTTCGCCTAAATGCCTTTTTTCGCCTAAATGCCCGTTTTCTCTGCTTCCCAGGCACCGGGCATTTAGGCGTCACTACCGTATTAAGAACAGGCCAAGAGAAGAGTTTGAGATAGCCGTCAATTCAAATTTTTCGCGTTCGAGATTCGTCTACTGCAAAGTAATTAGCATAATACTGCATAGATGCTGTATAAAACAAATTCACTTTTCGTGAAATCTATCACAATCCCTAAAGGCTTAGGCCCCTACCTCCCCCCATCCCCATCCCACCACCCCTAACTGTTTATTTCTATTATTATTATTATCATTATTATTACCCCTCTAACTGTTTATTTTTATTATCATTATTATTATTATTATTACTATTAATTATTAGATCTATCATTATTATGTATCAAAGGCTACGATAGATGAGGTTTTATCCGACAGTTTCCTGTTACATGTATTTTGTGTTAGTATTATTAGGTAGGCCTATTGCATAATTTTGTCGCACCTCAAAAATCTTGTTACGTTTTAAAATGGTTAAGCCTAAAGAAACATATATATATATATACATTTCCCTCATTGCTTAAGTAATACTAACAGCCGTTGTCATTTTGTAACGGGTAACAAAAACTTAACCTCATAAAATGAAACTCCCATAAGATCACGACCGACAAACTACCGGTTGGGAATAATCACTTCTAAGTTAATTAAAATTTTTAGACTCGACTAACGAGTTTTTTGCTTGATTATTGTGTCAAAAAGGTTGCATTTCGATGGAAATTTGACTTCATGATATCTAAAGATGGTTTGACATAGAGATGATAGAATCTGTTATGTTCACTATCATTGAATTTCGTTCATAAGCAAAATTTAAATACTGTGCCCAACTATGGAACCCGTCCCCGGCTATCTCATTCACAAGATGGCCTCCCATTCACAAGATGTGACAAGACCAAGTGATTTGAGTCGCCCCCCCCCCCCATCCCAACCCTCATCATTCATTCATTCATTCAACATCTCTAGAATCCAGATTCTAGCTCTAGACCTAGATCTAGATCTAGATTCTAGCTAGCACTGAGTAGGGATGCACTGATCATCATAACATGCATTAACCATAATTATACATGACAACACATCGCATCTGTTTATTAATCTATTTTCTCTCACATAGATCTTAGATCTTCAAGATCCAAATCTAGATTAAAGATTTACTACTAGATCTACTCACCTCAAAGGCGAACCAAGAATACGGTGACACAACATCGTAAAACAGCTCAACGCATTTCTTGGAAGCCATCCCGTCAACGAGTCTGATAAGTGAGTTTTGACACTTGCTTTACGTAGAGCAAGCACTTTGCTGTAAAAAAAAAATATAAGCAAGTCTAATCAAATTGACAGAAAAGAAAACGACACTCGTTTCGTTTTTATGAGCCCGTGAACATATAAAAATAATGATCTCGGGTCAAGAATCATTGGACCTTGAACTTTGAACTGAGCTGTCAGAAAGTTAGTTTGAGTTGCCGTAAGAACCGCGTGCCGCGTACATATCTAGATTGATGCTGATACTGACGGACGTTGGTATCTATTGCTTTTTTAAAGGTTTTTTTTTTTTATTGCGTAGACTAGATCTAGATAGATCTATATCTTTACTTATACCAGTACCCATGTGTCTCTAAATTCTAAATTTATCGAAATACAGTTGAACCCATGGTTGAACCTGCTAAAATGGAAATCTTTTCGAAGATTTTTGTTCCCTGACGTTCCTATTTCCGTTCTTTCTTCTTCTATTATTACTGTCCTTGGTAATTTTCCTGTTGGTCTTCCTGCCTTTCTTTTGCCCTGAGGTACCCATATCAAAGCTATGACTGTGTGTCTCGTCTTCTTCATGTTGAGCGCATGACCTATCCGCTTCCATTTTCTTTTGAATACATCAGACAATATTATTAATCGAGTTATTGCTGCAATATGTCTATTACTATTAGAAATTCTATTTTCTCATTTTATACCAAGTATTTTTCTTAGACATCTTCCTTCAAATCCTTTCAACCTGCTGATCAATTAATATATGTATTATGTCCTGGTAGTCTGATAGACAGGTGGAGGAATCGATGGAAGGGATGGAGATAAATAAATAGACGAATGGTTGGGTAGACAGCTAGATGTATCCATACTCAGTAGGCTACACTGCTGTGATTGAGTTCAGTTCTCACTGTCGTGCTAACTAGAATATATTTCATACATGGGGTCACCTGTAAAAACGTGTATATGTCATTGTTGTCATGAAATTTATCTGATGTGGGTTGTTTTGTTTTTCATAGGTATGTACATATGTTTTCAATACTCTCTGTTGTGCTAAACAATATAATTAATATGTTCCACCCATCAGTTCACCTGCAAAAGCTTTAATGTCATAATTTTTAATGCTTTTTTATGGGTTTATATATATATATGTATGTTCATTAACGTATATTTTCTAATGTCTTAGTCTATCTATATATTTTTTTCTGTATTTTATACTATTATGTACCATGTGAACATTAATGTATATTTTCTAATGCCTTAGTCTATCTTGGGTTTTTTTGGATTCTCATTTTTTTTTCAAACCTTCCTGTTATGTCACCATGACTGAAGTAAATTTCTATGCTCAGAGATGCCTTCCTCATTTTGACACCTCTATTCAAACCTTGATTCCTCATTTTGACATTTCTCTTCAAACCTTCCCTCCTGTTTTTTGACATCTTTCAAACCTTTCCTCATTTTGACACCTCTTCAAACCTTTCCTCCTCCTTTTGACATTCTTTAGACACATCTCTTCAAACCTTTCCTCCTCCTTTTTTCCTCACACATCTCTTCAAACCTTTTCTCCTCATTTTGACATCTCTCTTCAAACCTCCTCTTCCTCATTTTAACACCTCTTTCAAACCTTTCCTCATTTTGACATCTCTCTTTAAACAATTCCTCCTCATTTTGACATCTCTCTTCAAACCTTTCCTTTCATTTTGACATCTCTCTTCATGAAACCTCTCCTCCTCATCTTGACATCTCTCTTCTAACCTTTTCTCCTCATTTTGACATCTCTCTTAAAATCTTTCCTCCTCCTTTTGACATCTTTCTTCAAAGCTTCCTCCTCATGTTGGCATCTCTCTTCAAACCGTTGTTCCTTATGTTAACATCTTTCTCCAAACCTTTTCCTCCTCATTTTTACACCTTCTCTTCAAATCTTCTTTTCTCATTTTTACACCTCTCTTCAAACCCTTCGTCCTCATCTTAACATCTCTCTTCACTCTCAGTCTCACATCTTTCCTTCTCATTTTAGATCTCTTTCAAACTTTCCCATCTAATCTTGACACCTCCCTTCAAAAATCTTCCCCTCTTCATTTTTTCACACATCTCTTCAACTCCCCACACATTCCCTTTCTTATCTTAAAATATCTCTTCAAATATTTTCCTTCTCATCTTGACATCTCTCTCCACACTCACATCTTCTCTTCTCATTTTATCACCTCTCTTCAAACATTCCCTCTCATCTTGAAATCCCTTTTCACACATTCACTCTTATCTTGAAATCTCTTTTCACACATTCCTCTCATCTTGAAATATCTCTTCAAACATTCCCTCTTATCTTGAAATCTCTTTTCACAAATCCCCTCAAATTGAAATCTTTTTCACACATTTCCTCTCATTTTGAAATGTCCTTTCACACATTCCATCTTATCTTCAAATCTCTCTTTAAACATTCCCTCTAATCTTGAACTCTCTTTTCACACATTCCCTCTCATCCCTAAAATCTCCTTTCACACATTCCCTCTCATCTTAAAGTCTCCTTTCACATATTCCCTCTCTCTCATCTTGACATCTCTCTTCACACATTCCCTCCTCATCTTGACATCTCTCTTCAATGATAAAAAACATTCCCTCCTCATCTTGACATCTCTCCTCAAACATTCCCTCCTCATCTTGACATCTCACTTCAAACATTTCCCTCCTCATCTTGACATCTCTCTTCACACATTCCCTTATCTTGACATCTCTCTTCAATGATAAAAAACAGTCCCTCCTCATATTGACATATCTCTTCAAATATTCCCTCCTCATCTTGACATCTCTCTTCAAACATTCCCTCCTCATCTTGACATATCTCTTCACACATTCCCTCCTCAATTTGACATCTCTCTTCACATTCCCTCCTATCTTGACATCTCTCTTCACTTCAATCAGACATTCCCTCCTCATCTTGACATCTCTCTTCAATCAAACATTCCCTCCTCATCTTGACATCTCTCTTCAATGATAAAAAACATTCCCTCCTCATCTTGACATCTCTTTACACATTCCCTCCTCAATTTGACATCTCTCTTCACATTCCCTCCTAGTCTTGACATCTTTCTTCACTTCAATCAGACATTCCCTCATCTTGACATCTCTCTTCAATCAAACATTCCCTCCTCATCTTGACAACTCTCTTTTTATGATAAAAAACATTCCATCCTCATCTTCACATCTCTTCACACATTCCCTCCTCAATTTGACATCTCTCTTCAAACATTCTCTCCTCATCTTGACATCTCTTCACACATTCCTTACTTATCACTTATCTTGACATCTCTCTTCAAACATTCCCTCCTCATCTTGACATCTCTCTTCAATTTCACTTGACATCTCAAACATTCCCTCCTCATCTTGACATCTCTTGACATCCCCCCTCTCTTGTCATATCTCTTCACTCCACATCCTCCCTCCTCATTTTCCATCTCTTTCACATTCACTCCAATCTTAACATCTCTCTTCAGACTCACATTCCCTCCTCATCTTGACACCTCTCTTCACACAATCCCCCTCGTCTTGTCATATCTCTTCACACTCACATCCTCCCTCCTCATTTTATCACCTCTCTTCACACATTCCTCCTCATCTAAACATCTCTCTTCACACTCACATGTTCCCTCCTCATTTTGACATCTCTCTTCACACATTCCCTCCTCTTCTTGACATCTTTTCAAACAGTCCCTCCTCATTTTATCACCTCTCTTCACTTCCCTCTTCACACTCACCACATCTTCCCTCCTTATCTTGACACCTTTTTTGACACATTGCCAAGACAAAACAAATACAGTCCAACCCTCTTACTCTTATATTGACATCACCGGGACCACCAAATTTTGTTGATATAAGAGATTGTCGAGATCGTCAATAAAATCAAAGGGACAACCAATAAAATGAAGAGACATCACAACAAACAAAAAAGCCATAATACAATGTCAATCGAAGGTAATGTGTGGCCCTAAAAAGGACCGTTTTTGAAGAGCGTGAGGAGAGCATTGCTGGCTTCTATTTTGCTGGTGTGAAGAAGTCATTGATGGTCGTCTGTTTCTGTATGTAGGGACTGATTGGTACAGTGTGGGGATTTCATTGGTTAAAGAGCATGCATTTTAATTGGCTTTGATTGCTCCAGGGTGCAGTATTTTCTTGGTCTACAGGCAAGTGTTTTCATTTGCCAATTCTTGGCTTTCAGTTTCACTAATCGATAAACCGGCCATCGACGGACATTTGTGTTGTCTGTAGACTGATTATTGCCTGCACTGACAAAATCGGGAAATCGATATAAAGGATTGAGTCAAATTTACGTCAAAATATCAGTGGGTTTTTTTACTTATAATATATTAAGTGAAATACGGGACTTGGATATGATGTTGATATATGCAGGATGTCAATATAATATATGTACAACAAAAAGTTTTTTTTTCTTGAAGGGTAAAAAAATTCAACAAGGCTTAAAAAGTTGAAGCACAAAACAATTTATTTCCAACCATTCTCATACACTGTTTACAACCACATTCCACACCAATGTTTGATTTGATTTAATTTACCCGCATCCACAACTATAAGGTCATCTCAGGGTTTTAGGTAGGATTCTTAATTTTGCCCGTACTGCCCTGTAATCAGCCAAGGGATCTTTAACACGAATAGAGTGTTGTGATCTGCGCACAGGACCTCCTTTTTTTAATTTATTTTTGTCTCCAAAGGGAGAAGGTGTCCATCCACCTACCCGAACCAGGGGGGGAGATGGTGGTGATTACCTTGCACTCGAAAAAACTCAAAAAATTTCAACCATTGGCGGGGCTTGAACACACCACCTCTGAGTTGAGAGGCCGACAGCTTGCCTCTGGACTACCGGGTCCCTCTCACCCTCCCCCCTAATATGAACCTTATTAATGTTTGCCCTGATAAAACCTTGCAATACATGACATGACCAAAATAAACAACAACAAAAGTGAGTAAAATATGGAATCATGAAAATGTCACACAAACACCAGAGAACACAGATGAGGAAACGAGAATTCTGAAACTAATGAGAGAGGCTAGCAAGAAACAGGTTACTGGACAAATGCTTTGATGAATGATTAATTGAATAAAATGAACTAATGAACCAGTGAATCAATGAATAAACAAGCTAACAAATGAATCATCAAATGAGTAAACAAATGAGTTAATTAATGAAAGAAAAACAAATGAATAAATACATTAACAGATAAATTTAAATTAACCAATGAATACATGATATTCATACTCATACTGAAATCCTGTCTAACTTCCAAAACTCGAAAACACACACACACACACAGACACATAAAACATTCATTTGTTGTCACAATCTTCTATGCAACACTCAACAGCCATTTGTAGACCTCGTCTAGATGGGGTCCCCCGAGCTCTTGTTCTTGCCAGAGGCACTGCCCTCTGCAAACTCAACTCGTATCGACCTCAAATCGTCAAAGTCAAAGTTTTTGTCCCGTTTCCCAAGGAAGGCGTGCCCAGTGCTGTCCCGACCCCTTGCAAGGCAGCGGCTTTGGTGATTCTCAAAGTGTTTCTGAGAGTAGAAAACAACATGAGGCATGATGTAAAGAAAATGTCATAACAATGTTATTACTGTATAAATGTCAAGAAATGTACTATAATGTAATGTACGGAAAATGCTGTCATGAAATGTACTGAAAATACCATGAAATGTAATTATAAAAATCAGGAAATGTGTTTTCAATTTCATGAAAATGTCTTGAAATTTTTTTAAAAGCAGACCATGAAATATACTGTAAATGTCTTGAAATGTAATTTTAAAAGCAGACCATGAAATATACTGTAAATGTCTTGAAATGTATTTTTTTTATAAATAGACCATGAAATACACTGTTTTAAATGTCAAGACATGTAATTATCAAAATCATGAAATGTTTAAATTTCATTAAAATACAAATTACACACATGTGCTGTGCAGCACGCGAATCTCGAATAAAAAAAAACTCAAATTCCTGGCTATTTAAAACTCTTTTATGAAGTTTGTTTTCAATCCCTCTATTTTTCTTTGAACCAGCAACACGTCTTTCACAAACCCTAAAATGGAAACCTTGAACTGCCGAACTCCCATAACATGCAAATAAAATATTTTTTTAAATGCTTAAATTTTAGAATTTTACGCAGGAAAAAGGTTATGGGGTATGAGAAAATAGCCACGTAGCCGTCTCCATCATACATATTGTTTGTACAAGGCATCATTCTTTAGCTGTGATATGAATATGGGAAAAGTGTGCGGGGTCAGGGAGTGAGTGTTCACGCTATGCACTTTGTTGTTATTTCCATATATGCCCCCTTGTCAAAGTCCAAGGCTTATTATCCTCCTGAAAAAGCAGTTTTACTCTTCAGCGCAGTTATCTGCCGTTTAAACGCTGCCTTGATGGTAGTTATAAAGCACGTTCATTAATCTCCATATCGTTCATAGCCTGCTTCATACTCATAGTGCATGGTGCCGCTTGAATTTGATTTGAACGCATCGCTTCACTTTTGAATTGGGCCACGTGACTGAACAGACAAGTGCTGGGTGAATGACCTACTCTAGATCTAGATCAATGTCTGACACGACCCGACTGTCACAGGGGGGATGGGATGGGATGTGTGGCTATGGGATGGGTGGTAGGGAATAAGTGGTGCGACACACAAATCAAGAATTTACAAACTCATTGACTAGACCTGGAGGACTTCCAGATAACCGTACTGCACATATCACGAAATCTACTGAAAATGTTTTGAAATGTACTGAAAATAATATCATAAAATGTACTGAAAGGGTACATGTGATCATAAAAATCAAGAAATTTAAATTGTCCTTAAATTTAAAAAACAGAAAACGTTATGTAATGTACTGAACATGACAGGAAATGTTCTGAAGAAAATGTCATAAAATGTAATAAAATGTAATAAAATATGTCCAAAATGTAATTTTATTGAAAGTTGAAGATGTGAATAGTTATGAAACCGACATGAACTGTAAGGCCTTTAAAAACAAGTTATCCCAGTAGTTTCTGATAGATAGTATGAATAAGAACATAAGATTACACATCGTCTCACAGACAAAATACCAATCTGTCACAGATTTTACTCCCAGGCTGGGGGGTGATATCCATTTGAACCTGGGTCAATTGGAGGAGAGGATGTATGTTGAGTATCTTTCCCAAGGAACACATTGCTGTTGGACCTAGAACTGCGTGGACTTGAACCCAGAACCAGTGGCGACAGTGACTTAGTAGTTAGGCTGTGGGACTGGGGATCATGATGTCCCGGGTTTGAATCCTAGCAAAGCTAGGCCCGACATTGTGTTCCTTGGGAAAGATACTCGAAACACACAATTTTCCCACTCAACCCAGGTGAAAATGGGTACAAGCACTAGCTTGGGAGTAATAACATACGTTAGACTAGCATCATGTCCAGGAGGTGATTTAATATCATCTGTTCCGCTTCACGCTATCGAAACTGAGAAAATCTCCGGCTCTATGGGCCGTAATTGCCTAAAAGGAACATTAGCTTTTTGAAGGAACCCAGAATCTCCCGATCCCGAGTCTGACAGCCTTACCATAATAAGGCCATTAAATTATAATCCGCCAAAAAACAAAAACAAAATCTGTAAACACAGCCAACCCCCACCACCTGTCCCCCAATTCCAACTTACAATTCTTTCTCCAGCTGCTTTCTGATGACCTTGGCTCCCTTGGACAAGGTCAAATCTTGTTTGTTGCACAGAATCAGGACGGGCACAGAGTTGGAAGACATGGTCTTGTCACTCAATAAGGTGTACAGGAATCTGCACTCAAGAGGAATACATATATATTATATATATCATTTGACTGTACATGACTTAGTTTCATCCTATTTTCTTTTCCATCTAAAGGAATACAAACAATGTCTATCTTGATACATCATACCCATTCATTCACTGCAACATCATACTTATCTAATTTTACATGATCTCAGGTAATAAAAACAAATATTTTTATGTTTCTTTCAGTTGCAAATTTTAAAAAGATCTCAAAATGATTTTAAATTCATGATGCTACAAGTTGTTATATATATATATAAAATAGATATTTCCACACTTCCCTTATGGGGGTTGGCCCTTTCTCTGACTGGGGAAAAGAAAAGTTTCTTTGGTGAAGCTGACAGTAATGAGAGTTTCCTCTGTGACTGTGATTTTCATAATCAACTATCAATTGGAGCAAAAACCCCAGGGTGTGAAAGTTTGAACAAAACAAAAATTATCACATGGAATTTCAAAATTTGAAACCAGAAACTTTATAGAATGTCTGTGAGGCAATAAACATGCAGCCAAACTTTCATAGCTTCTAATTCTAAATCATTTAAATAGGCGGAGGGGAGAGTGGAGGAAGGAAAATACTTCTCGTAAGACTAGTAAGAGTCTTCGCAACAGCCAGAGAAAGAAGATTGATGATGCCGTTTGTGTCATCTTGCTAGGTTGACGTTTGATTTTCATTTTGGTGTGATGGCTTGAGATTTGTTTGTTTCTTCGTTACATTGCAATTTGATCAACCCACCATATGCAGTGATTTCAGGGCGAATTAAAAAGAAGAAGAAGAAGAAACAGCAAGATGAAAGACATGGGGATAAAAGTAAAAAGTGGGAAGTAGGAACTGCCAGCAGCACCACCAACTGCCCACTGATGCCTTGGGAACAATGACCACTGGATATATAAATACAAACCCGACACTATGGATTTAGGCATGCGCAACCAAAACAGAAAAGGCTTGGAAAGACTTACTCTGCCACTTCTTTGATTTCCTTTTGAAATGAGCAGCTGTCAACAATGAAAACAATAGCCCTGAAAAGAAAGACAAACAAAAGGTTGTGTTATCACACACAGATGTTAACTAATTTGTTAATACTGAGTGTAATAAATCAAGGCTTTTTTACATTTGTGAAAAAACCTAGAAACTGATTAAGTAGACCACTCTTATTATGAGAATGTTATGAAATAGATAGATAGATAGATAGATAGACAGACAGACAGATAGATAGATAGATAGATAAATAGATAGATAGATGGATGGACAGACAGATAGATAGAGGGAAGGAGACAGGAGAGACAGAGAGAGAGAGAGAGAGAGAGAGAGAGAGAGAGAGAGAGAGAGAGAGAGAGAGAGAGAGAGAGAGAGAGAGAGAGAGAGAGAGACAGAGACAGAGACAGAGAGAGACAGAGAGACAGAGAGAGAAAGAGAGACAGACAGCTAGACCTTTTATCAAAGTTCATTATCATCTCTGTGTATTATGCACACACGCTTTTTTAATCACATTTTATTTTTCAAAGTGATTTTTTCCATATAGACGAATCTGGAGATTAAATACGCTAAAAACAAAATTGTTCTCTTGGTTTTGACTTCGATCCCTTCATTTTATTTTTAAAAGAAAAACATGGAAGGGAGTTACTAAATTTTCATTCGCACAATTTTCTTTGAAAGAGCAAATTTTCTCTTTGTTCCAGAATGTTGTAGTCAGCGGTGAACATGGCACGTGGAACATACAATCACTAGTTAATGCAAGACAGTATCTTAAGACAATATACCTGAAAAATATTTCCACTTAAACTTAAAAGGAATTTTTTAGAAGAAATTTAATATTGAAGTAAAATATTTTGATCAACAAAATCAATGTTTATAGAGGAGACAATTAAAATATATAGTCATAGAAACTTTGCACATTTTTAAATACAAGAATACACATCCTCATTCAATAATTTGCAAATATTTAATTTGCGATACAATACTTTGACAAGTTAAAATCAATCATGCATAACATCTTCTGTCTAGAGATGCATGTATGATACTTGGGGGGGGAGGAGAGGTTGTGGAATCTGTAATATATTGTGGTAACCACTGACTCCCGAGATGATACCATTTTCAAAGTTGAAAAACGGAAAATTTTGCCACGGCTGTAAAACCGACCAAACTGCTCAAATTCACAGTGAAAGATGCACCAAATTATGAAAATCGAGGAAATAAACCAATCCCACCAGCCGCATTCTATCTTTACCTTGCAGTTCCTTTATGCTCCTCAAGCAGTTGTCCGCGGAGTCTTTCATTGCCTGGCAAATCAAGGACTTTCAGTTGCTTCTGCAATGTGATTGATATTAATTGTCGTATAACAACGTTGAGAGCAGAAGTTATGATAGAAAAAGGGTTTACTTTTATGAAGAAAATATTGTACTCCTAGAAAATTATTACAGTAGTATTGGCCTAAGAACACGCAGCCTATCAGTATCATCATTATGATATGTCTACTGGCACACTATCTCAAGAAACAGAATTTGTTCTGTACAAACTGGCCCCTTAACAATATGCTTGGGCCAATTAACAACATGATTTTTAACAGACAGATAACTGGTCAAAGTTGTCAAGACAGGCGTCTTTTTCCCATAGATTTCAAATATTGAGGCATTTAGATTAGACCAGATGTGAAGATGATCAAACCACGGCTCTCAGCTGAAATATAGGTGCGATGGTCCTGTTACAACCGATTTCCTGTTTATATTTATATTCAGTTTCATAATAAGTGTCAAAAAGTTGACATAAACATTATCACAAAGCCACTGTTTCATTACATCTAAATTGTACACCCACCATACAAACACTACAGCCACTTATTATGTGAATATAAATATGAAAAGGACACGCGGTAGAGCTTCTGACTACCATCCAGGAGGCCTAAGTTCAATTCCTACTAGTCCATGCAAATTTTTCTGTCAACCCAGCAGTAACATTGGTAGCTAGATGTCTGTTGAGACTCAGCAAGAGTAAAAGTGGCATGGAAAGCAATGGCAAACTACCCCATTACGCCACTGTATGCCTATAAAAAAATCAAGACTCTACTACTACTCCTAATTACCCTTAGATGCTCAACTCTGAGTACGGGACTTAGTAAACTTTAATTTTATTATTAATATTATATTAATTTATAAATATAATATGAAAATGAGAATTACCTTTCTCTCAGGAATGACATAGTCCCCAACGTTGGCCTTGATGGAGGAGCAAGTTTCCTTGAATGTTTTGTACACCAACTGGAAAGTAAAAGGAACAATACAAGTAGAGCGAATCTATATCTGTCTATCTCTACATAACACATGTACAAGTTTAATCCACTGAGAGAAAAGCACTTCATTCAGCAGCTACAAAGCCAGAAATTCTTCTTGGTCAGATTTTTCTCTCTCCATTGTAAAGTAAAAGTTACGACAGGTTATTGTACATATGGGGGGGGGGGGAGTTAGTCAGATCTGTATTTTCAATAAACACAGGAAGAGAAAGATATAATAACATTCACTGCTTGAGGACTAGAACATAATAAAGAAGGAGGCTACAAAAATACAATATTATATAACATGTTGAGTAATAGAGAATTATATATTATCACATTTATATAGGGCTGTTTAAAATTTCATGTATTTTTTCTGTAGCCAGGAAGACAAATTATTTGATTTTATAAGCCTAGGGCTGAGATGTCGTTGTCAATGTAAAGAATCATTATGACAGTGTCTTTTATTAACAGTGAATATATAATTTCAGTAATATATATATATATATATATAGACAGTTTGGTCAGTGAAGAAACGCTATTTCATTACTTTATATGCCATGGCTAGTAGTAGAATGTGAAGATTTTAGATTTAATCAGTATAATAATATAAAAGTGTTATTAGTTATGATTAAGATTAAGTTGAATAATTCCATCTTTTGATCTTCTTTAAAAAATACAACCTTATAAAAAAGATTTTCTTCCAGTCCAAAAATACCACCTTTTCAACTCACATAAAACTATCCAAATATATAATAACGTACACACTGCTTTCTTTGACCGGCATCACCTACATACCTTGCTACAAAATTATTTAACACAAAGGTATAATTTAAATTACATTAAAATTGAACAACACATATATTATATGTAATGCTTTTCACCTGTGAGAACAGCAGAGTCTTTCCGGCATCACTAACTCCAAGAAGAAGAACTCCTTGTCTTTTATTTTTCTTAGCACTTTTTACAATCAAAACAACTGTATGAATGGATAAAATATTATAATAAAATTAATAAAATTGTCACATGAAAACGTATTTTTAAAAATTATATCACAAATAGGCCCTACTTACATCTTTCTTTCTCAGCTCCCATTCTACCTTCCAGTGTATGGGTTTTGATGCCTGAAATAATCTTTCTCCAGGCTGCCGTCCTCACATTTTCTGTTTTCTCTGCTTTAAAGCCTCTTTTATCTTCTTCCTACTTTCTCCGAGGTCTGCTTTTGGTCTTTTACCTCAAGTTTTAGCACTGTATACTGACTTAGCTATTCTAATTCTATTGTCATTCATTCGGTTAACAAACCCAAACCATCTCAGTTGATTTATTTCTATCTTAGTTTTTATGCCATCTGCTTTGGTTTGATCTCTTATTGTTGTGTTTCTGATTTTGTCTCTTTTAATTTTCCCTACTACTCTTCTTAGGCATTTCATTTCAGCTGCCTGTACTCTACTGTCCCTACTGTCTAAAGTCCAGGTTTCGCTGCCATAGAGGAGAGTAAGACAATAAACTGTGTTCTATATTGCCATTTTGGTTTTTGTTGACAATTCTTGTTAATCTACAAATGCCTTTCCTAGATGGTTATTTGCATTTGCCTTTTGGATACTCTGGCTGATTTCTTCTCTTAGTTTTCCCTCAGAGTTAATCATTACTCCTAAGTAATTGTAGCTTTAAACTTCTTGTTCTAAATTCTCCTGGCCAATTTAAGATTTTGTGTTTTAGCTTCCCTAGTTACTAGAAATAAGCATCTTAATACAATATTAATGCAAAAATCATTTTTATAATTCTTATAGTCAATGTCCACAATGTCCAAGAAACATTGGGAGTACTTACGTAGTACCCAAGACAAAAATTAAGAAAAATAAAAATTAATGGTTGGGAGGCATTCGATCTAAAACATTATATATAATACGTGTTTACTGGTCTGACAACAGAAAATAACGGATTATGAACAATGTTCCCTCTAAGTCTAAGCTGTGAGTGTGCACCCGCTCACCAGGGAGAAAAGTTGCACACATGTCAGCATACAACAGCACATACACACAATAAAATAAATTTACTTATTTGCACAACACCAAACATTTACGCACAGAGACTAGATCTACAAAACATGAAAGGGAACATTGATCATGACTGATGGAAAACAAAAAGACACATGATAATTTTAATTTTGAGCTAAACAGAATTTTGCTATTGTGTAGGTTCGGGAACTAAGGGCGGACACGTACTAACAAAAACAAGATTGTCGGCTTTCTTTTCGGTTAAGTTTTTAGTGTTGTTGCGTTTCTCTTCCTTTCCTGTCACTCGCTCACACGATGGGTAAATATCGGCATCGCATCCTTACTCGTTTATAAGCCATGAAAATGTCACACACGATAAAACCCAAAATGCAGAGATATAAAAAGAAAGTGTCAAGGCGTACTATCACAGAATCTAAATGGGACAAAAACGTATCTGTTTTCGTCCACCCACATGATCCGAAGCGTGCGAGTCAGCAATGGTAAGACACCGGCTGTGGACTTGACGCCTGTACCAGAACTGACCACACAGACTTCACAGCTTAAGGGGCAGTTGACCGGTGTGTATACTACTCTGGCCAGCAACTGAATATTCGCTGAATATGTGTTTGGTAAACAAACGGAATCGCAATTCTTTAATGGTGCCATATAAAATGTCCGCGCTGTTTTTATCTCACATGGTCAGATTGGGAAAAATGACCCACACTAGTCAGGAAGCACTAAACGGAAGCATTTTTGCAGGGGAAGTATTATTTGCCAATAACGACAGATGGACCGTGGCACTATTGGTCATTAATGATGAATGATGGTCATCAGCATGATCCCAGTTAATGACGAATAGACCATAGCCTTGGTTGTAATAATTTTTAAATTATATATATATATATAATATCTGTTGGTAATACCTATAACTTTGTCATTATTTGACATAAATTATACTACCTAATACCCCCCCCCCCCTTTACTTCTACACAGCTGACATTGGAGTGGCCTTGAAGAGACCACAGCACACATTCATTCATCCCCCAATGACAGTAATTTACTTGAACGATGAATAATAAGTGATGTGCATGTGTGAGAGAGAGAGGGGAGGGAGAGAGAAAAATGGAGAGACAGAGAGTTGATTTTGATTTGATTTACCCACATCCACAACTAAGGTGATCTCTGGGTTTTGGTAGGATTTTTAATTTTGCCTGGACTGCCCTGTAAACTGCCATGGGATCTTTAACGTGCACAGTGTTGTGATCTGCAAACAGGACCTCCTTTTTTATTGCCCATCTCCGATGGGACTAGGTGTAAATCCACTTACCTGGACCAGGGGGGATGAATTTTGTTATAAAAATAAAAAATAGAGAAAATTTTACAACTGTCAGTGGGGCTCGAACCCACTACCTTTTTTGACAACCGAGTCCCACCAGAGAGAGAGAGAGACCAGACAGAAAAAGAGAGAGAGAGAGAGAGAGAGAGAGAGAGAGAGAGAGAGAGAGAGAGAGAGAGAGAGAGAGGAGAGGGAGAGAGAGAGAGAGAGAGAGAGAGAGAGAGAGAGAGAGAGAGAGAGAGAGAGAGAGAGAGAGAGAGAGAGAGAGAGAGAGTTCTTAACAAGAGTGCATAGATATACTAAAGAACTAAAATGTTACTCAATTCGTTTCATGACCACTAATGGTACTATCATTTTGTCCATCTTAGGTGTTCGGCAGTAATGGCGAATAATCACTTCGCTTTGCAACTCTTCCATTTTTCCGTTTATCCCAACACTTCTTTCTCTTAGTTATGTCTCACATTGGATAGATCTAAATCTAGTGGATAATGAAACTGAAAAATATCGTTTCATGGTTTAGTTTCGGTTTCACCTGAAAAACTCCTGACAGTATCTAATCTAGATCTACCTCATAAAAATGATTCGCATCAACACCAGACAGATGAGATGATAAAAAATCGTGAGCAAAATCTCTAACTTGAGTCTACATCAAAAATTCACTTCTTACAAACGTACTTATCGTCAGGACACCAATGACGACAGCAACAACAATGCCAACAGCCGTCGGATCTCCTTTTTCAAGACCAGACCGTAAGGACAGGAATGCTTTCTGCACATCCTCCATATTGACACTTAGAGGAACATTCGAACTTTCGATATGAAGTCGACGACGTGACGACTGCCAGCTGCATTAGACTTCCTGTGTTGACTTCCGAAAGAATTAATATTAGAGAGTTACTTCCCTTCTTCCACTTTGTCAACAATATATTTGTGTGATAAAAACACATCCATGACTCGTCGCTCGTCGTCTGTCTGCTTGTCATCACTTTTTACTTGACATGCGAATAAATTCTAGTGACAATTAATAAATGATCTGAGATCTTGAGTAAATGTTTCTCTCAAATCGAATTTGAAGAGATCAGATAGATCTAGATTCTAGAGCTAAACACAAGGAAGGTGCAATAAGAATAATAAGTTCATGTATCGACATCATCTAAATTGACTATATTGACAACAATCACTATCACTGTGTCACACAGAGACAGTCTGTTTATTGGTTTATAAATGTAAGTTTTCATCGAGGCTTGGATCTAAAATCATTCTACTTCAAGATCTAAATCTAGGACCCGCCCAAATGGCAAATCAGTTCCCAAATCTATTGTATTGCAGCTAGATCTATATCAAGATTTACATGAAAACGTTAGTGAATGGTATTGTCTTGACATTCCAACTGTCTACTTGATACATGTGCCCAATATATTATGTAGATCTAGACCTAGAGATCTATATCTAGATTCTTTATTTCAAGTCCAGGGAGGAATTCTGTAGTTGGGCACATCCAAGTCCGACACATGGAATCTCACTACTGAGATCAAAAGTTTGGGAAACAGGGGTTAAGTTTTTGTGATGGGAAAATAGTCTCATACTGGGTGTCTTATTTATTTTTCGCTAGTGAGTATAATTCTATGTGAAGTAAATTTAAAGCAAATACTTATCAAACCAACTTTACATATTATTAACCCAAGTAGAGCTTGTTACTGGAAGTGACCTTCTTACAGTGATGGGTTGCCCCAGCCATTTGTATGAAAAGACGAGTGTGTGCAAAGGGTGAAGTTAGGATTTAGACTTAGTTTGAACAAGGATTTTACGTTTACAGATGATAAAAGACCTATAAAACATGTATTTTCTATAAGATGAAAGAATAAGGAATTCATGAGATGTTATTGTAACAAGTTGTAAGAGAAACTTAAACTAAGGACTAAACAATAGCAGCGATAGCCGTGTAATCAACTTAAGCTTGCGCGAAGTGTGTTAAATGGGAAAGCGTCACTTTGACAAATTATACCGAGGCTACCGGGAAAGCCATGAGCTTAAAATATATTGTAATGTAATCTCATTGGCTGTTGTTTAACTATAAACTCTAAGGTCAAACTACGTCATAAACCTTTTAAGGAAAGTGGAAATTTCCATTTAAGAAGTCTAGGTGTCCGGTCCTAAACATAGGGCCTGTGCGTTTCCGTGCCAATGATGGTGGCTCTAAATATAGGGCCTGTGCACTTCCCGGGCCAACCGTAACACGCCCTAAATAAAGGGCCGGCACTCTTCTTGAGTTAAAACACATTTCTATGGACAGAAAATCTATTTTAGACACAATACTCTATTCGAGAAAACCGAGTCGAACCCATAACCTCCACATTGTAGCTATCTTTTTCTTTTTATTCACTCTTTTTACTTTCGGTAAGATGAAATTAGGATTTTTTCACTGCCTAGCAACACAACTGTTGGGATGCGTTGCCTAAGCGACCTACGTTTGTCTCAGATGAGGGGGCGGGCCAATTGGGAGTGGTGGCAGGGGACGGGGGTAGCATGAGGGGGGGGGGGGGGTTCCAGGTTAAGGAATGATGGCAGTTCACGTGGTACCTTAGGTGCAGTTGTAATTGTTAAGTGTTAGGTTTTCATTTCTAGTAGATTTCAAGTACACGCAATTTGCAATACTTGTTAAACAAATTTATGACAAACTTAGTATTGTGCTCACCTTCAGGCGGCTGGCCCAGGGTAGACCTTGGAAGAATCTCGAAAGAGATACACTTGAAACGTTTCCCATGGGACAGGGTGCTTTCTGCGCCACATGAATTCTCTGAGATAGTGTTTTTGAGAGGACTGCTTTCAGTTGCAGCAGTATTTCTTGACTGTATGAGACGAGTAGGCGGGTGTAGAGGGAGGGGGATTCTGTCTTTTTGGATTCTGATAGATTTTTATTTTAAAATGCATCTTCTGTTATTGTACAGCATCTTTGCAGTATATATATATATATATGTATACAAACTAGCTACTTAGATTATAAGTCTACACCATGGCAGATAGACTGTCTCTAATGGTCACAAAATATTGCTGCAACTGAAAATAACCTCTCAAAAATATGCACTCTTTGTTTCACCAACTTGTTATCTCAGTCATGTGAATGTCCCTCGGGTGTGCTCGACAACGGAAATCCTTCCTGCTCTTGCATGGATGTTGTATAATAACAAATTTACCTTGCTGTAAAATCTAGCCTCTATCTCTAATGGCTGAACATACACACATATGCCCCCCCCCCCCCCACCCTGCCTGCCCCACTATCATAGAATACAATGGCTGCTGTTTTTAAACACGGCTCAGTCGGCCTATGTTTGAAATACAAAGTTCTATCTGATTGAAATTGAATTTCATGACTAAAAATTGTTCAACGTTTAAATAATGTGTTACATTCACTTATTACTTCAGCTAATTAGTGTCCTGTCCAGCAGGTGATTATAATCACCTGTTCCACTTCATTCTAAGGAAGCAGGGGGATAATCTCTGACTCTATGGGTCATAACGGCCTTGAAGGAACTTAAATTTTTACACATTATTGAACTTCACTTACTACCAAAAATTCAATGGTGTACCCGACGACATAACTTCTACCCTTTTTTATGTCTCTCTTGGTATTTTCTTCTTACTCTGACATAGGCCAAGTATTTTGTTTTGTTTTGTATCTCCATTTTTTTTATACTGACAAGAGGAACCTGTGTGCCAAATATTATACAAATCGGACAGTAATTAACAGAGGAGATAGAACTTTAGTAGTGTGAAAAAACTACATTTCAAGAAAAACGCAAATTGTAGAAATCGAAGAACATTACACAAAACAAGACGTTTCTGACAGGTTGCCCTTCTTATAGCAGCCCCTTTGCTCTTTCAATAGTCTCTGACATTTTTACGAAGTAAAGTTGTAATTCTAGGTTTTGACATGTACTGTTGTGAAAACAGATGTCAAAATGACCAGTTTTTTGTTCTATTCCTCTATTCCTATACTTGTGCGCATGTTTACAAACACACTACAAGCAGGTAACGCTTGCCCTCTGTGTCTTACGTTACACAGCGCAAGGCCAAGTAAGCTCTCTACGTAAGTTAGAGGACAGATCCTTTGTAAGGAATTGTATGGAAAGCACATTGTTTTCCTTTGAAACTTTTAAAAAATCCTTTAATGTCTGACATAAATAATTTTCATTCATTATACTCAACATTTTCAGACAGCTGTGAAATACAGCATGCCAATGGAGAATGGGGGCAGAGAGAAAGACCCAAAGGTACAGAAGTAGATCTAGGTAAGTTTGAAGCAGTGGTTTTTAACCTTGTTGGAGGTCATGAACCCCACAAGTTTCATGTGTGTGTTCACCAAACCTTTCGTGACTGAAACAATAGGATATAACACACACACACAGTCAAACCCCTGAGACTAACTCACCGAACCCCTGCTGTTTGATCGAACCCAGGGTAAAAACGATTAGTTTGGAGTAAATCTTTTGATTAATCATTGCTACATGCTATTTCAATGTATTTTAACAAACATAAATATATATCGGAGGGCCCAAAAAGAACATGCCACATACCTACATTCATTTTCTTCATTTTTGAGGATGCCTTTGTGACTGGATCCATAAATGTTATAAATAAAAGAGGATTAGGATACAACCCTGTCTTACTCCTATATCTACATCAAATTCTTCAGCTATGTTTCCAGCTACTCTAACTGCACATGTTGGGTTATTGTAAAAACTTTTAATGGCTTCTATTCCAATTTTGCTCTACGTTGTGTTCTTTTAAGGAATGCCATAGTTCATCCCTCCTCACACTGTCAAAGGCCTTTTCTAAGTCAATAAAACACAGATGCAAGTCAATATTTCTCTCAAGGAATTTGTCTATTCTTTGTCTAATTGTAAATATGTGGTCTTGTACACTTCTTCCTGGTCTCAATCCACTCTGATGTTCTTCAATCTGATCCTCTTCTCTTTTGCTTAGTCTCATTTCCAGTATTTTGACATACACTTTTCCTGGTACGCTAAGTAGTGATATCCCTTTATAGTTTGAGCATTCCATAGTTGTTCCTTTCTTATGTATTGGTACTACCATTCCCTTTTTCCAGTCGTCTGCCATCTTGAGGCCCCCTACCAGGCCTTGTTATTTTCTGTCAGGGTTAACTCCCATAGCCTTTGGTCAACCATGGCCTGCCTACCAGGCAGCAGGTTGTTTTTTTATGTCATGATTAACTCCCTTAGCCTTTGGTCGCCAAGACCTGACCCGTCTGCAAGGCAGCAGGAGACTCGTGGAGGGTGGGACTGCCTACTCCCACCGTACAGTCCACTGCCCGGTATATTGTTATCATTTACTAATAATTGATTGTAGACGCCTCACGGGAAAGGGACATGCAAATGATTGAAAGTCGATGACCATGATAAACGGTCATCATGCTGTCAACTGTGCCCAAGTTTGCTGTTTATGACTTTATATACATAATATTATGTCCCTGGCTCTGGTTTACCGTACTCTGAAGGAACACATAAAACTTCGATAGAGAATGGCTATGTTTAACTTCTGACAAGACTTTTTGAATTTACAGGCCTGCAATCCAATGAGTTTTTGAATTTTATATTTACAGTTACACCGCATTCCTTGATTCATTCACCTTGATATATTTACACACCATATTCCTTGATTCATTCACCTTGATATATTTACACACCGCATTCACTTGATTCATTCACACTTGATATATTTACACACCGTATTCCTTGATTCATTCATCTTGATATATTTACACACCGTATTCCACACCGTATTCCTTGATTCATTCACCTTGATATATTTACACACCATATTATTCATTCATCTTGATTTTACATTTATTCCTTGATATATTTACACACCATATTCCTTGATTCATTCACCTTGATATATTTACACTTGATATATTCCTTGATTCATTCACTTTGATACATTTGACACACACCTTGATATTCATCTTGATTCATTCACCTTGATATATTTACACACCATATTCCTTGATTCATTCACCTTGATATATTTACACACACCATATTCCTTGATTCATTCATCTTGATATATTTACACACCGTATTCCTTGATTCATTCATCTTGATATATTTACAGTTACACACCATATTCATTGATTCATTCATCTTGATATATTTACAGTTACCACACCATATTCATTGATTCATTCATCTTGATATATTTACACCATATTCCTTGATTCATTCACCTTGATTCATTCACACCATATTCATTGATTCATTCACCTTGATTTACACAACGTTGATTCATTCACCTTGATTCATTCATTCATCTTGACATATTTACAGTTCCACACTGTATTCCTTGATTCATTCACCTTGATATATTTACACACCGTATTCCTTGTTCATTCACCTTGATTCATTTACATCTTTCCTTGATATATTTGACATATTTACACCGTATTCCTTGATTCATTCATCTTGATATATATTTACCGTTTCCACACTGTATTCCTTGATTCATTCTTCTTGATATATTTACACACCGTATTCCACATTCACCTTGTATTCCTTGATTCATTCATCTTGATATATTTACACACCGTATTCCTTGATTCATTCACCTTGATATATTTACACACTGCATTCCTTGATTCATTCACCTTGATATATTTACACACCATATTCCTTGATTCATTCACCTTGATATATTTATATGAAAATTGTTACTCCTCTTTTAGAATACTATTTCTTAGAATACTGTGGCTTCGGTGGCCGAGCGGTTTGGCTGTCGGACTGGTCCCGAGTTCAAATCCTAGCAAAGCCAGGTCTGACGTTGTGTTCCTTGGGAAAGATACTTAACGCTCATTTCCTCCACTCTTTCACTTATCCTTTCATCTTGCTGTGTCCTCTTAATTCACCCTGAGATCTCCATTTCTTTCACTTATCCTTTCGTCTTGCTGTGTCCTCTTAATTCACCCTGAGATCTCCATTTCTTTCACTTATCCTTTCATCTTGCTGTTTCCTCTTAATTCACCCTGAGATCTCCACAACTGGTGGACAGGGTAAATTCCGATTGAACAAACAAACGTCACAAATCGGCTTTTCTTTGTCATTTTATTATATTATATTCATTTTGTTGTATATGTGTCTGAGAGTATTATTTCATCTGTCCTTTTTTTTTTTTCTCGCATTTTTAAGAGAAAGAAAAACTTGTTTGATGCTTTGTAGTAGTTTCTTTGGTGGATGTGTTTAGGGAAAGGGTATAAGTAAAATAAAGTTCCTTCAAGGCTGTCACATGGCCCATAGAGCCGGAGCTTATCTCGTTTTCAATAACGTGAAGAAGTGGAACAGGTGATAATAATCACCTCCTGGCCAGGACACTAGTCTGATGCAGGTTTTTACTCCCAAGCTAGTGCTTGTTGTTCCCATTTGCACCTGGGTAGAGCGGGGACAATGCGTGTTAAGTGTCTTTCCCCAGGAACACAACATCGGACTTAGCGTTGCTATGGTAGTATCCTACCCTGTTACTGAAAGCCTTTCTTGTTTGGTCTCACAAAACCGGCTTGAATCTGTTTTTATATAATCAAAAAATCATTTTATTTCATCTTTTATTCACTATTTCAGTTATCAGGGGCTTGTAACCGAACAATAGACAAAATGCACGAACTGTTTGCCAGAGTTTTGTCCCAGAAAGATCTTTCAAAGGCGGGAGATTTGTTTGCATTAGATGACAGCACAATTGAGGAGGATCTAGAGGAAATTGTTGGTGAAATTCAGCGAATTGCAGACACAGAGGACTACGAAAACAATAACAACGATCAAAGCGTGGTGGAGATTTGTATCACTCGAGTTACGACCGCCATCAGGTATGTCTGCACAAAGTTGTAGAGAAATTGGTTGAGATCAGGGACATCTATGTAGAATTTGCAACGTATTTGAGTTTTTTTTAATTCTCTCAAGAAAGTTTTATGAAATCTTTATTGTTGTTGTAGTTTTTGTGGACGTTTTATTTGTCAGGAGGGTGTCTCTTTTAATCGTTTGTTTGTGCTCTTGATCTCCTAGTTTCTGGTGTTATCAGTGAAGAAATGTTACCTATTAGCTGGTGGTGGTGGTGGTGGTTGGAGGGAGGTTAGATTTCAATATTCTTTCATGATATCCAAAAATTATCAGAATATAGGGACACAAAAATAAGAAAGAAAGAAAACAGACAGTAAGTAAAAAAGTAAATTCTTCTTTTCATTGAGTTTTTATTTTCCCTCCTCCCAATAATTTGATTTCGACTCTTACGCTTTTGGATGAAACCTTCTGCTATCTTTTTTTCACAGGGAAACCGACAAAATTGAGCGACACATAGGATGCTTGGTTGAATTGCTGAACATGTGTCACCGACACAACTTGACTCAAGTCGTAAAGGATGAAGATCCGCCACACGCAAAAATTGCCTCGGACGTCATGAGCCGGCTGTTCACAGTAAGTCAAGAGGGGGAAAACTCTGTGTGGTATTTGTGGGCAGTGAGACGACCGATTGTATAAGGTGGCCCAGGCGTTGTAGTGTGATCGGTAGTGTTGTGTGTTTGTAATCACGATGGCACTGGTTCCAAATTCCTGGTTGGTCCAGGTATTTTTTCCACACGAGCGTTGGTAATCTTTAGAAAGGGACTTCACTCCACTTTCCTAACTCGACTCAGGTGTGAATGTGTACCCAGCTATTAGTAGAAACATTTCTTGTCAGAGTGTTAGTACGAAGCGCGCCTAACAGGCTGCTGAACTGTACGTTCCCCAGGGAGTAGAGAAGGACTTTGACTGAAATAGCCTATTGGGGGATAAATGATGTACAGTAAGTGAGCCTGCATTTGTGCTGGGATACTGACTATAAATTCACCTTTATCGTCTTTGTCTTTAAAAAACTTGTTTGCTGTTAACAAAGAATGGATTCAATAGGTCCGTTTTATTTGGAAAATACAATTTGCTAACACGAGTATTGGAAAATGTACTAAAACTCAATCAAAAATATACGATATCATTAAAATTCAATCTGAGCTTCATTTACTGTTAATACATTTAAATATGTGCCTACTCATTTTTATTTGTTTCATGTGTCTGCATCTCTCCTGTTTTTTTTTTGCAAATTGTGCACCAACATTTTTTTTTTGGTGTGTCATGTTTTCTGCTAAATCACTCTGTTTCTGTTCATCGTCTTTGGTCATAACTATTACTACTACAAGTTCAATCCATGATGTTTATTTACATAGTATTACAGTAACCAAAAAGTGATGGAGTTGGCCATTCCTGCCGTTGTCCGATTTCTGGACTGCGACAACAAAGACCTGTCGAGAAGTGTAGCCAGTTATCTTTCCTTGGCTGCCATTGAGAGCACAAACCTCTTGGCACAGCATATGCCCATCATTCTAGCCAGCGTCCTCAAAGGTTGGTTTGGAATATCATTGTCTTGAAATGAAGTTATTTTCTAGAATCGTAAGTGAAATTTTGATTTGATTGAAGCATTAAAGTGAGGGAGACATGGTAGTCCAGAGGTAAAGTGTACGCCGCCACTCAACCAAAAGGTCATGAGTTTGTGCCTCGGCAGGTTGAAACTTTTTCTCAAGTTTTTTCAGGTTAAATCCCCCTCCCCCCTCATTGCACAGGAAGCTAGTAATACTCATCCACCCCAAGAATGCCCCATGAAGAGTAAGATTTCTTAGTGTTATATTAGATACTGACACATATTATACTCGTAATACACACAATACATGAAATTAAATCGTTGCATGGCAATATTTATGTATCTCGCTTAAATATGTTTCGCCCCCTTAACAAGAACAATGTATCATATTCAACAGACTGTGTCACATAGACAGTCAGGCATACACAGAGAGAGAGAAAGAGAGAAAGACAGAGAGAGAGAATATGTGGGATTGGGGGAGGGGGGGAGGGGGGGCAAGCACAGGAAGGAAGAAGGGAGAGGGAGAGAGAAAGAGGGAGCAAGAAAAAGGGGCTGGGGGGGGGGGGGGTAGAGAAATATGCACGAAAAGAAAAAAAAGATAAAGACGGGAGACAAACAGACATTGAGAGAGAAAGACAGACAAATAAGACAAAGTTGTATTCATGTCCTCATCTTGTCTCGTTCCGTATCACCAAAAGGCAACTTCTTGCTGGGGCTGGTGATGCCGCAGATCTATTCCCAAAACCCGGAGCCGGTCATAAAACACGTCGACGACCTGGCCAGACTGTTAGGTCAGTGTGAAATAACGAAAAGATCTGCTTTGTCCAGCTGTTCAACAAGGTGGCAAAAACGAATCAGAGGTATGAAATTTTTGGGGGAAAGTAAAGTCTCTTCAACCTCAGGGCCATTGCGACCCGTAGAACTGTAGCTTTTCCGTGTTTTATGCAGTGAAGGATTGTTAAGTTCCCTCAAAGTCATTACGTCGGAGCTTGTTTCGGTTTCTGTAGTGTGAAGTGGAACAAGTGATAATCACCACCTCCTTGACAGGCCGCTAGTCCAATTTGCACCTGGGTCAACACAGGAAAATGAGTGTCTTCACTATGCTTAAATGAACAAGATTAATTGTTTATGCATTTTGATAAAAGGAAACTGTTTACAGGTAGATATTTCACAATGAAATCAATTTTTGGTCTATATCGCATTTTGTGATGGACTCTCTCTCTCTCTCTCTGTCTCTGTCTCTCTCTCTCTCTCTCTCTCTCTCCCTCTCTCTCTCTCTCTCCTCTCCCTCCCTCCCTCCCTCTCCTCTCTCCCTCTCTCTCTCTCTCTCTCTCTCTCTCTCTCTCTCTCTCTCTCTCTCTCTCTCTCTTGTTTAAATTCTGTCTCTTTATTTTTTAAATTCTGTCTCTTTATGAATTTGATGAAATTATTTCATTTTACTGTCTCTTTATGAAAATAAATTGAATGAGATTGGTTGACTCTTCTATTTTTGTAGATAAATTGAATGAAATGGGTCCGTTTTTCAGGTTTTGGAGAAACACATCGGTCAGCTGTGTACTTACCTGTCATCGTCACTATTGTCTCCCCTTGTCTTGATGATTCTGGTAGATCTGGCCGCGTCCCACCCAGCCCTAATGGTCAAACACGTGGCCAACGTTCAAGCCATCGTGGACACACAACCTACCTTGATGACGCAAGTGGCTCAGGTTGTCGGATCTGTCGGAACGGTGGGACAGGTAGGGAATGCTGTGGCCGTTACAGTCTTTGATTTGATTTGATTTACCCGCACCATTAACTAAGGTGATCTCGGGTTTTTTGGTAGATTTTTATTATTTTGCCCGGACTGTCCAGAATACAACCAAAGGATTTTTAACATGCGCAGAATGTTGTGATCTGCGCACGGGACTTCCCTTTCTGTCGTCCGTCTCCGATGGGACTAGGTGTCGATTCAACTAGCGGAATCGGGGGGTGGTAAATTTAACTCGAAAAACTTAAGAAAATTTTTCAATCATTGGCAGTGCTTAAACCCAATAACTTTTTGGTTGAGAGGCCTACACCTTGCCTCTGGATTACCGAGTCCCCAATTGATGTCACAAAGGTGAAAACAGCCAACGGTCTCCTTCACATTTGAGGTCCTGTTATTACTACTGTAGGACTGCTAAATAATGTTGTTGTTAGGATGTGGGCGTTGGGTTGTTTATTTTATTTGTTTGTTTGGGTTTTTTTCTGTGTTCAATCATGTTTAAGTGAACAGTTACTTGGTGTTGATGTTGCTTAGATGAGCATGGTTTGTTTGCTGTTTTGTTTTTTGGGGGGGTCATAATTTGATTTACTGTTTTTGGGTTTACTGTTATTAATGTGGAATTTTTTTGTTGTTGTTTCTAATGATTTTATTACTTATCAATGTCATCATCAATATCAAGATCGTCATCATATTCTTCTTATTCCTTTCTCTTTCTTTATCACCTCCCATTCTACATTCCAATGTATGGGTTTAAATGCCGGAAATGATCTTTCTCCAGGCTGCCCTGTCCTCGCATTTTCTGTTTCCTTCTGTGAAGGTTAAATTTTCTTGTTTTAGTACCTCTTCCATATCTTCCCTACTAATTTCTTTGAGGTCAGTCTTCTGGTCTTTTACCTTGTGTTTTAGCATTGTGTAATGATTGCGCTATTCTTTTGTCATTCATTCTGTGTACATGCCCAAAACCGTCCGAGTTGATTTATTTCTATCTTAGTTTTTATGCCACCTACTTTGGTTTTGGTTTCTTATATTTATAATTATTATTTCATTACTATTATTATCATTATCGTATTATTATTAGTATTATTATTATTATTATTATTATTATTATTATCATTATCGTATTATTATTATTATTATTATTATTATTATTATTATTATTATCATTATCGTATTATTATTATTATTATTATTACTATTAGTATTGTTATTTTTATTTCTACTATCATTATTATTATTTTTATTACATTATAATTATTATTATTATTATTTCATTACTATTTTTATCATTATCGTATTATTATTATTATTATTATTATTATTATTATTATTTTTATTTTTATTTTTACTATCATTATTATTATTTTTATTACATTATTATTATTATTATTATTATTATCATCATTATTATTATTATTATTATTATTATTATTATTTTTACTATCGCTATTGTTTTATTATTATTATTGTTATTATTATATTATTATTATTATTGTTGTTATAATTATTATTATTATTATCATCATTATTGTTATTATTATTATTATTATTATTATTGTTGTTGTTATTGATATTAATGTTTTATGATAAAATGTACTCTCTTTTTTTTCTTATTTGCTTTGTTTGTTTACTAGGAAGAGGCGGAGACTTCAATGGAGTTTCTGGTCGGCAAACTCCCAAGCTCTGACGTGGCAATACTACCTGTCATGCTGCAAGAGATCCGAGCGCTGGGCGGGTCTAACAAGGCGCTTCTCAAAAGGCACCTGGACCAGATCGGCAAACTGTCTGCCTCTGGCTCCAGCGCTGTCCGCCTGCTGGTACAACAGATTAACGATGATGCCAGAAAGCGGTGAGAGTCTAAATGTTCCCTGAAGGGCGTTATGGCCCATAGTAATAATAATAATAATAATAATAATAATAATAATAATAATAATAATAAAAAATAAAGTTCATTTATATAGCGCCTTACACCGAAGTCCATAGAGTCGTAGATCATCCCAGTTTCTATAGTGTGAAGAGGAAAGATGATGGTACACCATCTCCTGATAGGATTTAGTTTATTGCAAGTTTTTACTACCCTCAGGTGATGACAATACCCAATTGCACCTGGCTTTGAGTAGGAAAATTGCATGTTAAATGTGTTTCCCAAAAATCTGACCATTTTTTTCTCTCTCTTCCGTGTTAATTTTTCTGGCTGAAAGACTTGAGCACAGAATTTAGTTATAACATTAGAATTGGAAATAATTTTTGTTGGGGGAAAATACGTTGTGAATGTAATCTCTCAAGGAGCACACTACTGTCAGATCTAGCATTGCCAGGATTCAAACCAAGAACCTCACTGAGACAGAGTCATGCTTAAAAATAGCTGTTGATTGTAAACACAGTCATACAATGTAGTGTCAAACAAAAACAAAATCTGACCACGTATCCTCTCTTACGTTTTTTATTTTTTCTGAAAGATTTGAGCACATATTTAGTTATAAACATTAGAATTGGATTACTATGCGCACTCAATGATGAAAATCACATACATCTATACATATATGTAACTGGTTCTTTGGGGGTTTTTTAAAATGAGAATAAAACCATGTCAATGTTGTGGCATTGGTAGCCTTATGGTTTTGATGCTGGATTTGGGATCATGAGGTCCTGAGTTCAAATCCCAGCAGTAGTACCATATCTGACATTGTGTTAGTGGAGACTCTACCAATGCATTTGCTGACTGGGTCTAGGTGCAAATGAGTACCAACATTGCTGAGGAGTAAAACCTGAAACAGACTGTTGTTTAATTATGGTTCCAAGATCACTCTGTCATTGAAATGATGTCTGTATATGTGTGTGTGTGTGTGTGTGTGTGTGTGTGTGTGTGTGAGAGAGAGTATGTATATATTTGTGTGTATGTGGGTGTGTGTATGTGTGAATATATCTACATATTTAATTCTGATTTGGTCGCATACTTTGTTAGCCAAAGGCTCTGTTGCCATCCATTAAGAATAACCATAGTTTGCAGGTAGGTTCTAAATGATCTCAAGATTATTTTCATTTGAGGAATAGTTTGCAGATAGGTTCTAAATGATCTCAAGATTGTTTTCATTTGACGAAGTTTTATGCCAGAAGCGATGTTTAATTATCGAAATGTCATTGTTTCCCCGTTTTTGAGAAGAAATTTTATTCTTTTATTAAAAGTTGAAATAGTGTCGTTCACACCTACCTGCGTAACTATGTATCGACTTTTAGCATGATCTAATATTCGTATTCGGTATCACCTAGGATGTAGCGTGCTTGTATATGTATGTATATTTTTATTATTATTTTTTAAGTTCCTTCAAGGCCCTCAAAGCCTATAGAGCCGGAGCTTATCCCGGTTTCTATAGCGTGAAGCGGAACAAGTGACAATAATCACCACCTGGCCAGGACGCTAGTCTGACGCAGGGTTTTACTCCCAAGCTAGTGCTTGTACCCATTTGCACCTGGGCAGAGTGGGGAAATGCGTGTTAAGTATCTTTCCCAAGGAACATATATATATATATATATATATATATATATATATATATATATATATATATATATATATATATATGTGTGTGTGTGTGTGTGTGTGTGTGTGTGAAAAGAGTGAGACAAGCGACACAGAAACGAGACTAATGTGATACAAGAGATATGAAGACAGACAGAGAGATTGGCAGGATTTGATCACACTATAGATAAATACATGGATTTTAAAAATCCTTATATACTTAATCAAGTTTTCTTTTGTATTATGTGTCTATATTATAACAAATAAATTATTCCGTTTTTTATTCCCTTACAGATCCGACTCCACATCTCCAAACAGGACGTATCAATCTGATGCACTGTCGTTGTCAAACAGCACATCTACAGCAACCCCTCCGTCGCAAGAGAAGGAAAGTTTGCCTCCAAAGGAAATGAAGTCCGTCTCGAGTCAAACGGAGGGTACTGTGACTATTATTACCGTCGGCAACCCTCCCAACGCCAAACACCCTAGTGGAACAGTTTCCGTTAAAAGCACCGCCTCCCTTCCCATGAATCAGCCAATCAACACTGTCTGCTGAAATCGTCCAAGTTAGAGTTTGCTTACAGATTTATTTCTAACTTTTATACTCCATGTCACAGTAGTTTTTACAAAATGGACTGTGATGAAGGAAAAATTCGAAGCATGAGGGAATGTTTCAATCATTTTCAAACATTTTCAAGTTAAACATTTATATAAAATGTATTTTTGTGCATTTAAGAAGAAATACAAACGTAATAAAACACACTATTGTAAACGAAATATGATGAAATCTATTATAACTTACTACGGGGGTGTCACAAAATAGAGGCAACCCACGTAAGATGTCATAACGCCTCAAACTCGATGAGTCAGAATATTGAAAATCGGCACAGACTAACTTAAACTTAAATAGTTGTGAACAAGGCATACAAAGTTTCATGAAATTTCCCAAATTGTTTTGATAACTTATGAGGAATAAAAAAATCATACGCAACACTGTTTCAAACTGACAACTTCAAAACTATCCTCTGACAACGTGGAACTACAACAAAGTGATTCCTAAAATAACAAACTCGAAATGAAAGCAAAAAAGAGCCAGAGACAAAGTAAATTTTCAGCAAGAATATTAATTTGAAACACAATTTTTTGTGAATAGGGAATTGATGTTCCTAAAATTTCTTATGCCCGAAGTACTTCCCTTATTTTGCAAACTCCTGTGTAGACATCCTTCTGGGGAGGGATGTTTTTTCATGATGGCTGCTGTCTCTATATCTTGTCTAAGTTGGTTTATCGTGTTGGGCCTGTTCTATTAAATTATGGATTTCCAAGTACCCGAAAATTTTCAGCGGATTCAAATCTGCAATTGCAGTGTGCCTATTTACAATGCAGTCATTAAAGTCATCTTTAAGCCACTGAAGTTAATGACGTTTCACTATGGTGCCAACTAATAAGATTGAATGTACTGTGTAATGCGATTGCAATAAATGCACTCTGTGCAAAGCTGATAGGTTGAGTTCAGAGTTAAATTCAAATATCTGCGTCATCCGTGAATGTGACAAGATGCCTATTTGAAACTCAGCACCTTGTTTTTCACAACTTTTCTAGTATCGTTAATCAAAATTTTATTTTTTTAAAAAACAATGTCTAGTCCTCTCACAGTCATGTCGTGAGTGAGTTACCCTTTTTTTTTTTGCAGCGCCTAGTATGATGTGACATAAAAAATATATATTGTAATATAGTATAAATCAATTTAGTAAAACACAATGTTTTTTAATTTTAACATAATACATGCAATATTGCATAACATTAACACAGAATGGAAATGTTGTTTTGCTTTTCTTTGATTTATTTTATTTTCTTTCATGTAAAGTCATTGAGAAAGGGAAATGCAGATGCAGGAATGAGAATATGATCTTTTTGTTTTGTGTTTACCTTTTATATCTTTTTGTTTTGTGTTTACCTGTTATGTCTTTTTATTTCTACCTCGTACAGAAATTCTTACGTGGAACAGGTCAACCCGGCATCAGCTTGTCAAACAGAGGAACAGATTCTGTCGGCAAGTCACTTGTGTCTCCTGGTCTCAGGTAAGCAGTCAATCATGCCGTTAAGTAAGAGCAAAGTTCCGCCATGACTGCCACAGTCCACTCGAGCCGGAGCTTTATCCTGGTTTCAGTAGTGTTAAAGTGGAGCAAGTGATAATACAGTCAACTCTGGTTTATCGCAACTCGGTTAGCCCAATCAATTTTTCTTCCAGAGACACTGGTTAATCGCAACTAGAACTTTTCTCCAAGAGACAAAATGAATTCTTTATAAAAGGTTAATAGCAACTTTTCTCCAAGAGACAGAATTAATGATCGCAACTTTTCTCCAATAATTCTTTATAAAAGTCACTGGTTAATCCAGAGACAGACTGAATTCTTTATAAAATTCACTGGTAACGAGTAACGCGACGTCGTGCCTCAGATTTTCAGTCGGCTCTTTTTTTCTTTTCTGATTTCACACTTTTTGTAACGAGGCCCGCATGTCTACGTTGTCATTACCTAACAACCGCAATGACAGGATGGCCTTTCAACTGATTGTGCGTCTGGCAGACAGTAAAAAAGCACAATAGATGAATGAGGGAAAGAGACGCAGAGAAAAAAAATATTACAACAGATATGCCTAGTCATCAAGTACTCAAATGACCCTAAATACTTGTCCGACAGTGGAGTCTGGTTTATGGCAAATTTGGATAATCACAACAATTTTGCTGCTCCCGTCGTGTTGTGATTAAACCAGAGACGAAAGTACATCACCTCCTGGACAGGACACTAGTCTGTCATTGGTTTTACTCACCAGCTAATGCTAGTACCCATTTGTACCTGGGTCGAGTTCAGAAATGTGAGTTGAGTGTTTTTCAGTTGGGAGTAAAACCTATGGCAAACTAGGGTCTTGTCCAGGAGACAATGTATTATTAGGTGTTTTACTTCATTTTATAGAAACCAGGATAAGCTCTGGCCTTGTGGGTTGTATCAATCATTCTAGAAGGAATTTTTTCCAGATCCTTTTACAGTAAATTATGACACGATTGTTTGTTGTTTTGTTTTTTCTTTTTACAATTTTAGCCTCCACAAGTTCGAGATGGCGCAGAAGAAATTCTTATGCGAGAGAAACATTTGACGTCAATCAAAAGTTTTATAGGCAAAGTCAGCTCTACTGTTCCCTTGCCATCCAAGTGCAGTATCGTCAGTAAGTCCCACTCTTTACGCCTTTAAGTCTGTGCTGTTTTCTAAATATAAAGAGACAGAAAGAATGAGAGAAGAGAGAGAGAGAGAGAGAGAGAGAGAGAGAGAGAGAGAGAGAGAGAGAGAGAGAGAGAGAGAGAGAGAAAGAGAGAGAGAGTGTGGATGAAATGGTGTTGGGGGGGGGGGGGCAGAAATTTTTTCAACTGTTGGCTGGGCTTGGAAGCCAGGACCTATGGACTGCCTCTGGGCTACCAAGTCCCCCGCTACAGTTTAAAGTGCACTTTTGCTTTAATGTATCTCTGTCTAGTTTTGCATTGTAGAATCCCTACTGGGCTTTCATAAGACGGGAGTTAGTTGGTCCAGTTATTTCTAATTGAGATTGGGGTTTAGTGTTTTAGTTTTGTTGTTGACTGAATATTGCTGTTTTGAAACTGTCGACTGTTGTTTGTTTTGAGAACAATGCCTTCATCTAAGTCTGAGTTAACCCAGTCTACGATGCTTTGTACAAAGAACAATTTTTTTGTATTGTTCTGTTTTTGATGAGTTGGTCAAAAACTGTCTTTTGATGATATTTCTTGATATATAAATGTCAAATTTCTTTTGGTATGGTAAAGCGGACGGGTCATTGATTCATGGAAAATTTCTCGTTTCCATCCCAATGACAGACGGCAAGCACAAGCGCTACCTGCGTCTCCACTTTGAGTGTGCCAAGCAGTGGGACCAGTGTCTGTACACCAACTCCCCTTGTGTTGAAGACTCGTCTGCCCAAGGCTTGCTCCATCTCATGTTCTCTCAATACAGGTACCACCACCCCACCCCCTCCTCCCCCCCTCCTCCTTGACCTTAATACCATGAATTGTTCTGGCCAAGGCTTGTAGAAGTTGAAATAGAGATAGTATGTTGTTGTGTTGGTATTAGCAATATTAATAGTAGCAGTAGAACGAGTAGCAATAGTCGTAGTAGTAGTAGTAGTAGTAGTAGTAGTAATCATATTTGTAGTAGAAGTAGTAATAGCAGCATTAGAAGCATTAATAATCATATAGCAGTAGAACAAGTAGCAATAGTCGTAATCATAGTAGTAGTAGTAATAGTAGTAGTAGTAGTAGTTGAAGTTATTTGTTGTAGAAGTAGTGATAGCAGTAGAAGCATTAATAATCATAAGCAGTAGTAGCAGTAGAAGTTACAATATTCGTAGCAGTAGTAGCAATAATCATATTTGTAGTAGAAGTAATAATAGCAGTAGAAGCATTAGTAATCATAGTAGTAGTAGTTGAAGTTACAATAGTCGTAGCAGTAGTAGCAATAACCATATTTGCAGTAGAAATTGCAGTTGTAATAGCAGCAGTAGAAGAAGTGGCAATAATAGTAGCAGTAGTAGTATATTTGCAGTTGAATTAATCAAATGTAAATAGATTGCAAAGAGCCATTGAATTATGATAATCGGACAACACTAGTAAGGTAGAATGCTTGAGTTGGGAAAATGCTTTTAAGTGTCTAAAGAGCCATAGCTCATCCCATGTCCGGTTTCTAATTACTAACGCCACACAGTAGCAATAGTAGCAGTAGTAGTAGTAGTAGTATAATACAAGCTGGACAGACAGTAGTCTGAGGCAGGTTTTTACTCCAAACTAATGCTTCTGAGTTGGGAAAATGCTTTTTAAGTGTCTATCCCAAGGAACACTACTGAGCAAAGAAGAAGTAGCTTTGCTGGATTTGAACCCGGGGACTCAGCGATCCCATGTCCGGCTAGCCCACCGTAGCAATACGGGTATTACGCTGTGCAAACAGAAGCAGTAGAAGAAGAAGTGGCAAAAGCAATAGTAGCTGTAAAAGTAGTAGTTGTAACGGTATTAGTGGTAATAAGTGTAGCAATACGGTAATTGTATTTACAAAAGTAGTGGTAATGTAAAGCAGTAGCAAACAGAAGCAGTAGAAGAAGAAGTGGCAATAAGTGGTGTAGCAATACGGTAATTGTATTTACCGTAAAAGTAGTAGAAGTAAGAACAGTATTAGTGGTAATAAGTGTAGCAACGTTGTAATTTAGTATTTGCTGTAAGTAGTAGTTGTAACAGTATTAGTGGTAATAATAGTAATAAGTAGCAACGTTTTGTATTTGCTGTAAAAGTAGTAGTTGTTAATCAGTATTAGTCACCTTGTCTGACAGTAGCAATGTTGTAGTGTTCTTTTTAATCATTTTCGAGTCACCTTGTCTGACACTTCCTCTTCTTTCACAGGCCAAGGCCCAGATTGCATTGAGTCAACACGACTCAGAGCTGAGTTGCCTCAAGGCTTGCTGGGATGCCCTCAAGGGAGACAAGCAGCAGTTTCTCGGCATTAGTCACCTCCTCGTTTCCCACAGAAAAGGTGCCCTCCAACGTGTTTGAACACAATGGGTTTTTTTTTATCTTGCTTTTTTTAAAATTGTTCACCGTAACGTTGGCTCAGAATTGTATTGTCCCGACTGACTTGACTGACTAAGATTGGGACCAGGTCATTTGACTTTGAGTTCCTCGGAACCCTTGAAGCGGCAACCGTCTGTGCCTGTATGTCCCCATTTGGCAGAGGCCGGTTATGGATATCTGCGGCCTGAGTCCATGGTGATCAGGGGACTCCATAGACACATTGGATATATAGAGATTCCCCCCCTCCCCTTCGAATGCCAAGGCTTGCTTAGCCTTATGGCTGAGAATGGTTTACTGTTGGTCTTTACATAAATCCGTTTAGAGAAAAACACTCTAAAGTCTCACATAGAAAGAGTATCTTGATAACGGACAAAATGCAGATGAAATTTGTGTTGAATGTAGACCAAATTTTCTAACAAAACCTATGTGTGACAGAACAAGTCAAATCCAGCATTAATGTCTTAACAATATTGCTAAACGATATTGTAAATAATCTCTTTTGTTCGCTGAACTTGACTATATATTTTTTGTCCTTGCATATAAGGGACTCAGTTGATTAGTTATCTGCCATGGACTGACTTTAAAACTGTAGGAGCAGACAATTTCCTTGTCTAATCCTACGGTCAGTGATCTATTTCTTTCCATTCACTCTCCTAGGGCCAAGATAAAGTCCAACAGTGCGACTCACCGTGAGTCATGAGCCATTGAAACACTTTAATATATTCCCATCTTACGATTATAGTTGAACAGCTCACTGAAGTCATACCACTGTCAGCCGTCACTAAGATGGAACATGTTCGTTTTGTGCAGCACGAAATCTTTTTTTTTTTTTTTTTTTTTTTTTTTTTTTTTAAGCTAGACAGTGTGGCACATTGACATCCAGTTTGAAAAGCTACAGGCTTACCCATAGCCCTGACAGTTATACTAATAAAAAAAAATTAGTTAACATCAATAAATATGCATCCTAGTGCATTTTTATGCAATTTTTAAACCAGCCGATCAAATGTCCCCCAGAGCATCAACAATATTTGTAAAATACAATATTAAACAAGATTTGAAGAAGAAGAAGTTTTCAATTTTATTCATTTTTCTTTTTCTTTAAGAACAGGTGAATTGAAAGGTTGACTTTCCGATTCCATGGTTTCATCACTTGGTTTTCTAGTCCATCTCTGCATTAACAAGACATCCATTCCTTTCCGTTATATATAAACAATCATACCATCAAATAACAACACGACAAACAATCTGTCTTAACTGTCCAATGTGGGGGCACAAGTCCATTTAACTATGATGATCACATCTTGTGCTGTGCACGTCACAGATGAGGCACGAAACACACCTTTACAGTATAGTTCTGACCTTACACTTGTTTGGTTGGTGACGTCAAAGGCTGCGTGGTAAGGCTGCCGGACTGAGGATCATGAGGTCCCAGGTTCGATATTTTGGCAAATGCCAGGCCCGGCGTTGTGCTCCTTGGGAAAGACACTTAACACGCATTTTCCCACTCGACTGAGGTGCAAAATGGGTACAAGCACTAGCTTGGGAGTAAGACCTGCGTCAGACTAGTGTCCTGTCCGGGAGGTGATTATTATCACCTGTTCTGTCTTCATGCTATAGAAACCAGGATGAGCTCTGGCTCTATGGGCCGTAAGGGCCTTGAAGAAACTTAACGTTACTTTTACTTTGTTTGCTGCATTGTAATTGTTTCACCCTGAAAATATGCGGACAAGGCTAATTTCATTCAATTGTTTTTTCTATTGTAGGAACAGGCTACGCTTCTTAATGAGTTCTGAAATTATGCGGACAGGGCTAATTTTATTCAATTGTTTTTTCTATTGTAGGAACAGGCTACGCTTCTTAATGAGTTGCACCAGAGCGGTACTTTGACGTGTTTGAATACAACAGAACCCTTGCCGCCTGGCTGTGTTTTGTGTGCAACCACCCAGAAAAAATATCGGAGCTTCTAACCGACGGATTTCGAGATGGTGAGTCACAAGACCTACTTCAAGTTTAACCTTTATGTCGCCAAGCCTTTTTTTTTTTTTTTTACTCTATGTAATCCCCATTGCCAGGACTTTGAGAAGAACATTTTTCAAGAAAGTCAGTGCTGGTGCTAGTTGAAGGAAACCATCAAAACTATATAAGCTGACGAAGGCAATGAAACTTTTGAAAGATTAGTCATATGTATAAGCTTATCGTTCCTAACGATTCATGTTGAAATTTATAAGTCATTCTTTAGGACTGCCATATATAAATAATTCTCCATTTAAACTTTAGATTTCCCATTCATCTTTTTGTAAACTTCCTCGTGTATCCCCATTTGCCGAGTTTGCCAAAAGGTGAATTTATAATAGGCCCCAATGAAATTTTATTTTACGATTTTTACTGATTTTGGGACTTTTTTTCTTCTTTCTCCATTATTGACACTCCAAAATGGCTTCTGATGATGACAATGGTGTTAATAGACATGGTTTTGACTTCTGAGATGAACATTTTTCATGATAGTGATGTGATATAAGTTCTCATTCAAATACTGAAGACCAGCCAAAAATTGCAAATTTTGATGAAGGTTTGGATCTAGACCTGGGGCTGGTCAGGAGATGGAGATAGCAAGACAACAATAGCAAGCACCTGACAACAGACAAAGGGAAAAGGTAGCAGCAGGGTTGGGTGAGGGAGGTGGGGAGGAGAAAGAAACTGACAGTCTTCCACGGCCATTACAGCCCAAAGAGCTGGAGCCGGTGGGAGTTTCTGTGGCATGACGTGAAACAAACAAGTGAGATGACACCACCTCTTGGACAGGACATTTCTCTATTGCAGGTTTTACCCCCAAACCTATGCTGATACCTATTTGCACCTCGGTTCCAGGAGGGAAATGTGTGTTCAGCATCTTTCCCCAGGAATCACACTGTTGCGCGTAACATTGCCTGGATTCAAACCCAGGACCTCTCGATCCTGAGTCAGGCAGCCTAACATCTAAGCCACCAGTGATAATTTGTCATTAATGTCATAATAGTAAGTGTTATCCTTGCTCCTGTTCTTGCTGTGAAAGTAGTAGTATTAGTTTTTAGCAGTGCCAGAAATTTAGCTTCTGTCACTTGAATGACTGTTCTAGTCATGAGCCTTGACCTTGACCCCCTCAGTTCGATATTTCCTTTTCAAGGTCAACTGAAGGAAAAGAAAGGACGATGGAAGCTGTTCAAGAGATGGAAAACCCGCTATTTCACTTTGTCTGGTGGATCGTTTACCTATGATAAAAGCAATTAGGTAAGTGTTTTGTGTTATTATTATTAATGTTATTATTAGTAGTAGTAGTATTATTATATTATTTATTATCATTATTATTATTATTATTATTATTATTATTATTATTATTGTTAATAGTATCATTATTATTAATATTATTATTATATTATTATTATTATTATTATTATTATTATTATTATTATTATTATTATTATTATTATTGTATTATAATTATTATTATTATTACTATTATGATTATTATTATTATTATAATTATTATTATTACTATTATGATTATTATTATTATTATTATTATTATTATTATTAGTAGTAGTAGTAGTAGTAGTAGTAGTAGTAGTAGTAGTAGTAGTAGTAGTAGTAGTAGTAGTAGTAGTATAGTAGTAGTAGTAGTAGTAGTAGTAATAGTAGCAGTAGTAGTAGTAGTAGTAGTAGTAGTAGTTAGTAGTAGCAATTATTATTATTATTACTACATTACATTATTGTTGCTATTATTCTAACTCTTATTATTATTATCATCATCATCATCATCATCATCATGATTATTATTACGCGGTTATTATTATTATTATTATTATTATTATTATTATTATTATTATTATTATTATTATCATTATTATTATTATTGTTATTATTATTATTATTATTATTATTATCGTTATTAATTATTAAAGGCTTTTTTGAAAAGTTGTAACTAAACTGAAATGGTGGGATGTTTGTTTTATGCCATGTCGGGGGGAGGGGGGGGGGGGGGGGGGGGGGGGACTGCAAATATTTGTCATAGAATTCATATCCCTGCACACAAGTGCTGACTTACCGACTGTACACCATTTATCCCCCAGCAGGCCATTTCATTCAAAGTCCTCCTCAACTCCCTGAGGAAAGCAGAGTGAACTACCTTTTCTAAGAGTGCAAGATTAGGAAAAAAACACCTGGGTCAGCTATGGAGTTCAAACCGGTGTTGTCATGATTACGAACTCCCAACACACTGGTTTCGCTACTGACCTACATACTTATCTATTTATCTATGTATCTGTCAATCTTATCCATATCCATCTGTTTATTAGTTGTGTCGGTATCCGACGTCGTGTTCCTTGGGAAAGAAACTTAACACGTATATCCCCAACGCGCGACCCAGGTGCAAAATGAGTACAAGCACTAGCTTGGGGAGTAAAGCTGCGTGTCCAAGAGGTGAATTATTATCACTTATTCCGTTCCCGCTATAGAAACCGGGACAAGCTCTGGCTCTATGGGCCGTCATGGCCTCGAAGGAACTTTACTTACTTTACTATCTGTTTATTTATACGTATATGTATGAGTCACAAATTACAATTTTAAATATTTGATGCCTGTGACGGATTTCCTCAGACCAAAGCCTCCTCCCAGTCACCAAGATTCAGAGCGTGAAAGCAGTCAGAAAGGCATCAGAGACATACCAAAGGCCTTTGAGATCTTCACCGACGACCAAACCTATGTGTTCAAGGCCAAAGGTCACCACGACGCCGAGCAATGGATCCAGTGTCTCAACATCGCCGTGGCCAGGTCACATTCCACCCGGCTCTCACCCTCACTCTTCTCAGTCGAGCACGTTGAACCCTGCTGCTGCTGTTGCCGCCGCAAAGGAGGTCAACCACGCGGCTTCCCCGAACAAGCAGCGCCAACACCAACAACGGCAATGGAAACGGCACGCAGCAAGTCATTCGTGGTGGCAGGGGAAGGTTGAGCGTGAGAAGTGAAATGTCGGCCAGACAGTACGAGAAACGGGCCCGTCTCTCTGGCGTCTTTGGCAAATCGGTCGCCGCTTCCTGCTTCTACGACTTCCCCCGCCACGTCGTCAGATTCCTGGTTGTCGGCAGCCAATGAGAAGAGAGAAACAAACACAGTTATGAAGTTGATGTCTGTTTTAGTGATTACAGAAAGGTAAAGCCAAGGGAGTACTTTTGGGTCATTCCATCAAAGAGAGAGAGAGAGTGACAGACAGACAGACACAGGCAGACAGACAGACACTTGTGCACACATTTGCACACGACACAGAGATAGACACACAAACAGATGAGTGGAAGTGGAAAAAAGAGACAGAACGAGAGAGAGACAGACAGACAGAGAGGGAGAGGGAGACACTGGACGCAGAAAGAAAGAGAGACAGAGAGTAGATAGACAGACTGACAGAAAATGAGAGAGAGACCATATCGCATAGAAAGAAAGACATATAAATGAGGTGTAGAGAGATCCAGACAATCAGAGAAAAGAGATGGAGACAGATAGACAGAGCCACAGAGATGAGAGAGAGAGAGAGAGAGAGAATCAGATACACAGAAACGTACAGATGAAAGTGAGAGAGAGAGAGATAAACCATGTCTTCAAAGGACAGACTTGGTGCTTATGAATATATAACTATTACGTGATCACCTCCTTGTTAATTTGTTTCATGCCAACTTTTTAGGCTGCGGTGACAGCGTTTCATGACGTATTGATATTTCTTGCAGTTATTTTCCCGATATTATGAAGTAAAGATCAAAGTTTGACTTGCCCAGACCTACCAACCTTTACGAAAAAAATTTTGAATTTATGAATCAAGTCATAGGACTTCGGTTTTTTGGTGGTGGCTTGATACTTTTTTTTTGTTGGGGTTTTTTTGTTGTTGTGTCCAATCAAAATTGCAACACTAATTTGAACGGTTGACTGGAGGAGAAGGGGGAAGGGACATTGTGCTGCCACACATCTAATCAAAATGTTACCAGTTTGGTATAAAAAAAAAATTCTTTGCAGATTTTTTGGGCAGATATTGTCAGTTGGTGTAAATTTTTCAAATTTTTTTCTTTTACAAAATTTGCTGAAATCTAGTAGTAGTAGTAGTAGTAGTAGTAGAGCCTCAGGTTGTTTGTGTTTGTTTCCTTTGTCTGTGGAACAGAATGGTTGGTATATCGAAAACACCACTGATCTTCATCCCACACTGAATAAAGAAAAACTATGGTACTTATATCAGCACTCCTAGTGATATAATTATGTGAGGGACGAGTCCACAGCCGCTATAATGACGTGTCATGGGACAACGCTTAACTCACTGGCTCCAGTGACCTTTATTGACCCCTTTGCTGCCCAGGGGACATGATATAGCAGTGTTTAGGAGAAACTGACTGTTTACCTTCTGTAGGAATTCTGCTCAAACAATACGCAGTTATGTTCCTTAGACAATTCAACAAACCTACTGAAACACGTCATGTCGTAAGCCCAGAAATTCTGCAGACACATGGTGTGTAGCATGCGTGTCACAGATTAGTCTGAGGAGCCCAGAATTCTTTACAGGCACATGACGTATAGCAACATGCACAAACTTGACCCAGAAAATGTCCTGGCACATGGCAGCGAAGGAGTTAAGACTTGGCTCAACTACACCAGGACTGCCTTGAGAGGAGAGAGAGAGACAGAGAGAGAGAGAGAGAGAGAGAGAGAGATCATTGCAGTTAGTCATGTGACCTCAAGTGTTCTTAAACATCAGAATTTCAACACACTGCCAGGGAAGGCTAAGGGAAGAGCAGATGAGTTAAATGAATGTGATGGCATGGTTAGTAAGACACCAAAGGACCCACAATGGCGCAAAGTCAAATTTGATAAACAACAATGAGTGACCACTGCACCAAAGAAGACAGAACAGACACAATAAACGAGAAAAAAAAATATCTAGTAACGTGTACAGGCAAAACACAGTATGGGGTGTCAGTGTCAGAAGGAAGGAGAGAAATTGAAGTGAAAGGAGAGTGAAGGGAGAGAAAAAATCAAGGAGAGAAAGAAGACAATGATAATTACAATGGGTCGTTTTTTGTTGTCTGTTTGCCGTATGACCAAGAAACAGTTACTCGTTCATTCTGTCTTCTTTAATGGAGTTGTCATCCATTGTCGTATATAACGTGGTAGGTAAGGTGTCTACCTACCTCATAAGGTGAAAATCATAGGTTGAATCTCCTGGCTCCTCAAAAACGTTAAAAAAACCATTTATCATTATCTAAACCGTTCTGATGGCACATAGTAGGTAAACCCCCCCCCCCCCCCCAACCCTTTCCTCGAGACAATTGGTAGTTTGGACGGCTGCCCCTTACTCTATTTGTCATGTCAGTAATGAGATCAATGCATTCGGTGGATGAGGCGACAACATATAGACATTCCTAGATTTATTTATTTATTTATTTGGGGGGGGGGGGGGGTTTCTTTATACTTTTTATAAGTATGTGACTGTGACAAAGGGTTATTGTGATTTTTTTTTTTTAATTTTTGTTTTAGAAAATTCTTTTTTCATTTCGGTAGTAATGTTACTGAATATTGTATACATTTACTTTATATGTATACTTTTAATTTCTTTTGTATACTTTTAATTTATATGTATACTTTTACTTTATATGTATAATTTTACTTTATTTGTATACTTTAATTGCCTGAATAAATTGACTCCACCAGTGATATATGTTTTATTTTACCGACTGCTGCTCGTCAGTTATTTACGATTTCGTTAATCCTCTTGACACATGGACACGTTAACAGCTCCCATCAGCGCCGTCTTTCATCACCAATCCTCCGCAGCTCTGACCATTCGCGGCCGGGTTGGCAGGCGCTGCTTGTAGGTCATATTTCCTTCTTTTCCTTCTTTCACTTATCTTTCATCTTGCTGTTTCCTCTTAATTCATCCTGAGATCACCACAATGGTGGACAGGGTAAATTTCAATGAAACAATCCGACCATTCCTTCTCATTTCTTTCTCGACGCTTCGCCTCCATGTCTATATCTCTCTCCGAGTTGGCCGCCCATCCCTCTTTTCCACTTTTCCCATGTCGAGTCCATCTCAACTCTTTGAGTCCCAGCCCCATGTCGAATCCATCTCAACTCTTTGAGTCCCAGCCCCCATGTCGAGTCCATCTCAACTCTTTGAGTCCCAGCCCCCATGTCGAATCCATCTCAACTCTTTGAGTCCCAGCCCCCATGTCGAATCCATCTCAACTCTTTGAGTCCCAGCCCCATATCGAATCCATCTCAACTCTTTGAGTCCCAGCCCCCATGTCGAATCCATCTCAACTCTTTGAGTCCCAGCCCCGTGTCGAATCCATCTCAACTCTTTGAGTCCCAGCCCCATGTCGAATCCATCTCAACTCTTTGAGTCCCAGCCCCATGTCGAATCCATCTCAACTCTTGAGTCCCAGCCCCATGTCGAATCCATCTCAACTCTTTGAGTCCCAGCCCCATGTCGAATCCATCTCAACTCTTTGAGTCCCAGCCCCCATGTCGAATCCATCTCAACTCTTTGAGTCCCAGCCCCATGTCGAATCCATCTCAACTCTTTGAGTCCCAGCCCCCATGTCAGAATCCATCTCAACTCTTTGGAGTCCCAGCCCCCATGTCGAATCCATCTCCAACTCTTTGAGTCCCAGCCCCATGTCGAATCCATCTCAACTCTTTGAGTCCCAGCCCCATGTCGAATCCATCTCAACTCTTTTGAGTCCCAGCCCCTGACCAATTTCTACGGTTTAATGAGGTCGGGGTTTTTTCTCATTAGAGCTACTACAAGATTTAGTTTCACTTTCACTTTCAGAACTTAACACTTTCTTTACTTGACTTTTTAAAAATCGCCTTCGTCATCGTTTTCCCAGGATCTAAACATTTCTATCACTTTCTTGGCACTAAGCCTTTTCGGGAGACGTTTCCCATAACTCGCTATGACAGCTTCAAAATTTTGGGGAAAACAACAATACACTATTGATAACTCACACTCTCACAACAACGATCTGTAATAAATAGTAATATGTGAGTACGAGGTACCTGTATGTAAATACAGCAAGGAGCGGAAGCTTTGTCACGTTTTGTTTTCACTAGAACTAGAACTAGTAATACTAAAACCATTTAATTTCATGAGCCGCGGGTATCACGGGTAATATTTTTTGGGCGCTCCATGGCTCAAAGGCTCGTCGTTGGGCTCAAGAGACCTCTTTGTGACTGCAGCTAGGGGCGTCTGGAGCAGCCAGCCAATCCATTCAACTCCTTTCCCAGCGCTTTGCTGTTATTATGTTTCGACTTGTTCTTATGCGCTTCTTCTTTTGGTCGTCTTTGTTGGACATGGTCTTGGGGCCAGAAGGGCTTTTTCTGAGTGGAAGACTTTCAATTTACTGCTGATGGTCATCTTCCATCGTTCTGTTCCAGTTACATAGACATTGCTGACATTATCAGCTCCATAGACATAGCTGACATTATCAGTTACATAGACATAGATAACTCACATTATCAACAACGATCTGTACAAATAGTAATATGTGACATTACCTGTTACATAGACATAGCTGACATTATCAGTAACATAGACATAGCTGACATTATCAGTTACATAGACATAGCTGACATTATCAGTTACATAGACATAGCTGACATTATCAGTTACATAGACATAGCTGACATTATCAGTTACATAGACATAGCTGACATTGCCAGTTACATAGACATAGTTGACAGTATCAGTTACATAGACATAGCTGACATTATCAGTTACATAGACATTGCTGACATTATCAGTTACATAGACATAGCTCAAATAGCTGACATTATCAGTTACATAGACATAGCTGACATTACCAGTTACATAGACATAGCTGACATTATCAGTTACATAGACATAGCTGACATTATCAGTTACATAGACATAGCTGACATTACCAGTTACATAGACATAGCTGACAGTATCAGTTACATAGACATAGCTGACATTATCAGTTACATAGACATAGCTGACATTACCAGTTACATAGACATAGCTGACATTACCAGTTACATAGACATAGCTGACATTACCAGTTACATAGACATAGCTGACATTATCAGTTACATAGACATAGCTGACATTATCAGTTACATAGACATAGCTGACATTACCAGTTAAATAGACATAGCTGACATCAGTTACATAGACATAGCTGACATTATCAGTTACATAGACATAGCTGACATTATCAGTTACATAGACATAGCTGACATTACCAGTTACATAGACATAGCTGACATTATCAGTTACATAGACATAGTTGACATTATCAGTTACATAGACATAGCTGACATTATCAGTTACATAGACGTAGCTTTATAGGGGTTTAAAAGTAAGCTCCATTGCAGGCCCTTAAGGCCCATAGCTGTAGTTCATCCCCGATTTGTATAGCGTGAAACGGAACAGGTGACAATAATCACCTCCTGGCCAGGATTCTAATCTGACGCAGATTTTTAACTCTCCAAGCTAGTGCTTGTACCTATTCGCACCTGGGTAGAGTGGTGATAATGTGTGTTAAGTGTCTTTCCCAAGGCACACATTGTCACCTCCTGGCCTGGCTTTGCTAGGATTTGAACTCGGGACCTCATGATCCGGTCCAGCAGCCTAACCGTTTGGCCACCAATCGCCACCCTTATATAGGGGTTAATTGAAGTTAAAACGTTAACGAAGTTTTCTGGAATATTACGGTTTGTGGTGCTACGTGTAGTTAGAATTAATTCACGTAGCCAGAGTCTGTTTTCGGACTTGAAAAGCTTGACATTTGGCAGTTATGCTTAGAGGGGTTGAAAATTGTCAGCTGGAAAAGAAGAAAAAATTAAGTTAAAAAACAAAATGGCTTAGCGGTTAGGCTGCCAGACTGGGGATCATAAGGTCCTGAGTTCGAATCCTAGCACAGCCATGGCCGACGTGTTCCTTAGGAAAGACACTTAACACACATTTTATCCCACTCTACCCAGGTGCAAATGGGTACAAGCACTAGCTTGGGAGTAAAAAATGCGTCAGACTAGCGTCCTGGCCAGGAGGTGATTATTGTCACTTGTTCCGCTTCACGCTATAGAAACCGAGAGAAGCTCCAGCTCTATAGGCCTTAAGGGCCTTGAAGGAATTTTACTTACTTTTTGTGATGGGACAATTAATTTACGACTGTGAGTATGATAGTGATTAATTCTAGCTCTGAAATCATGAAATGTGTAGTTACGCAAATATAGTATTCTGAGGAGCCCATGTAAAATGTTTATCAATGACATCTAATCATCCATGTAATATTATGTTGTGTTGAAATCAAAACCACATATATATGTGATAACCATGACATGCTTAATTGCTCCACATGTGTTTATGTTCTATTAAATGTGTGATTAAATAGTTACTTTTGCTATGGTGTGAATCGGTTGTGTATTGAGAGACAGTTTGTATGTGTGTGTGTGTGTGTGCGTGCGTAGTATGTATGTATGTCTAAGTGTGAGTTTGTCTGTGGCAGGAAAGTCAAAGGGTGGGGAGTTTCGGCTGGGAACTGAATGGATGTATAATATATTTTATTACTTTTTGAGACATTCATTCTTTGACATATAAGATAAGATTATTCTCTGATCAAAATCACTGTCCTGTGTGGCACAAAGACAAACAGCGAGACAAGGGCATGTATCCGATCAAAATCACTGTCCTGTGTGGCACAAAGACAAACAGCGAGGCAAGGGGCATGTATCCGATCAAAATCACTGTCCTGTGTGGCACAAAGACAAACAGCGAGACAAGGGGCATGTATCCGATCAAAATCACTGTCCTGTGTGGCACAAAGACAAACAGCGAGACAAGGGGCATGTATCCGATCAAAATCACTGTCCTGTGTGGCACAAAGACAAACAGCGAGGGGCAAGGGGCATGTTGAAAGTGATGAGGAAGGACATAAAATGATATTTATTTGAAGCCTTGTGTAGGAACAAAGACGAGACAAATTCAAAGAATTAGTCAGAGAAAAATAATTTGGACACCATGCAATAGAATCGAACCCTCAACCTCAATATCGTCAGCTATAAAATAGCTTGATAAGAAATGTGCTCGCCAAGGCAATGGTTGTGAACACGGAGGTTGCTTGTTCGATTCTGTCTGATGCCCAAAGATTGTGGGGGAGTC
>JAXRKP010001700.1:5000-25000 GCA_037039925.1 Doris montereyensis | reverse complement strand
GTGATTATTGTCGCCTGTTCCGCTTCACGCTATTGAAACCAGGATACGCCTGCTCTATGGGTTGTATAACGGCCTTGAAAATACTTTACTTTTAACTCCTAGCAAGGGGGTTGGGCAGCAGGCCAATAACCTTCTTCACACAAAAAAAGAATGACCATGAATCAAAATGAATACACAGACAGGGTGACGCTGGAATTGGAATGGTCAGAAATGACTTCTGCATGGCGGCGTAGAGGTCAAACAAAGCCTTAGTTAGGGAAACTCAGTGCCGGACCACATCCCTACCTAGTGACACCCAAACAAAGTTTTAGTTTAGCAATTGGATATTGGAAGTGGAGAGGATGGCCTTCCTAGGAAAGCCAGAAGAGCAGCCCAGGATAGAGATAATTGGCCACCTGTGCCTCTCGGCAGAGAGAGCTATGATTAAATTAAGGTAAGGCATTTCCCCACCTGACCCAGGTGCTGACAGGTACCAACATCAGCTTGGGAGTAGAACTGTGACAGACTATTGTCTGTCCAAGGAGGCGGGGGGGGGGGGGGTTGGTAGTCCAGAGGCAAGGTGTCGGCCTCTCAAGCCAAACGTAGTGTGTTCATACCCGCAAATGGATGGAAAAATCTTGATTTTTTTTCGAGTAAAATCTACACCGTAGATGTGTCATTTGTTGTCATTTATCACTTTTGACTTCACTCCACTGGCTCCTTTGTATTAATTTAGTATTATTTATGGCTATTTATACTGTCTTAGAAGTAATGTGATCAGTAATAAACCGATACATATTATTAATTATTATAAGAAGATAAGCTCCGGCTCTATGACTACTATGAGCCATACTGGCCTTGAAATTGACAGGTAGGTTAGGTGGAATTACACCAGCCACAATGTTGTCGCTGTCGTCGCACAAATGTGTGTTACTGTTACGCTAGTTACATTCAGTTAGTGACACTGTTCCATGTTTACACACACTTTTGTTGTAATAATATTATGGAGGGGGTGGGGGGATTCGGTAGTCCAAAGGCTAGGTGTCAGCGAATGAACCAAAAGGTAGTGAGTTCAAGCCCCGCCAACAGTTGAAATTTTTTGGGGAGTTTTTTCTACCAAAATCACTCTTGCACATCTTTCTTCCATCTTACTGTCATCTTAAGTTTGGTGATCATGCTGGCAAGTCCTTTTCATTCACTTATTACTTAGCTTTCGACTTCCTTTTTTCTCTTAATTCACCATATGATGAGATCACATTTGGTGGACGGGGCTGATTTGCAATGAAGCAAACAAAAGTTATACTGTAGGATGTCGTCACAAAACAGAGTGGCATGTTATTTGTAGTATTGGGTAGCCACATGTCATGTAGCAAAATGACAAAAATTAAACAATCGCCCTCCCACATTCCCAATAGCCCCGTCAACAGCCTACATCACCAATAGCAAGAAGGGACGGGAAGTGGTCAGTTTAAGTTTAAAGTAAAACTCTGTGTGTGTAAGCGTATGTGTCTAAAGATAATAATTAATATAATACACTAGATGTATACATACAATAACATAGATAGACAAAGCAATAAATTATTTGAAAAATGAACACCCAAATAGTTTTTAGTTTTATTTTATTGAAAAAGTAGAATACCAAGAAATGACCAAAGGCTACGTTCAAGCATTTTTACTTGAATTATTATTGTTATTAAGTTTCAATTTAAGAGAATTGTAAAAACAAACAACAAATAAGACTGAATCCCTTTCAATTTCAAGATTACACAATGTGGTGGTAGTGAGTAGTGGTACTAAAATGACAATGTAATGATGTAAATATGATGATTTGAATGCTGATGACACATTTTGTGTTGTGTAGAAATATGTTTTAAAATTTTTCTTAAAAGTTATCTTCACTCTCGTTCTTAATAATAAAAGCTAGCGAAATAACACAAAGACTTCCTTACTTAAAGCTGTAAAAACACTAATACAGATGACAAATGATATGCACAATGTCATTGCCATGGCACAGATAGACAAAGAAGATGAACCCATAGTGGTGTACATTTTGTGGTACTAGTACTAGTAGTAGTAAAAACCTAAATCAACAATAAAATGCATGGAATACACCTTTAACCAGCCACCGAACTGACAAAAGAAATAAAGGCGTAGCACTAGCAGGTATGGTCTCTTGTCCCCTGGCCTGTTCATAGAAGCATGGTGGTACGGCCACTTAACTACCAACTCTAGACATTTTTAATGGATCAAGTATCTGTTTGGGGTGGTTGTATTAAATCACACTTGAGGAATCAATTTCATTCCAAAATAAGAAAATTTTACTCATTTTTCCCCCTCCCTTCTGAAAATGAAATTAATCTTTCCATCCAAAAACAACTCGCATAAAGATGAATCCAGCGGCTGGTGTTGACAAGTCAAGGTGTTGGGTTGCTGCCATTCTCTACTTACTGATACTTCACACCTGCCAAATCCCTCAAAGACTGCGAATGATTGCGGTGGTTAAATTGACGATTCAATATATCAAGCTATTGCCCCACTTTCAGTACCGGGTATCCATATTTGTGTAAATGTGACTACATTTGTAGCTTACAGCCAGTGACAGTGCCACAGTGCAGCTGATGGGCAGGTTCAATTAGGAACAATTTGGTACGGCAAAAGCCATACCTTCATTCATTTTCGTTTTGTTTGCTGACAACAAATCCATTACATAAAAATCTTCACATTTTAACACTGACGTAACAATAGATATAAGACTGGGAACACTTGTCACAACTATATTTTACCTTGGCAATAATTTAAATTTTAAAAGAAACAAATGGTGATGTAAAAACAGAACAAAAATTGCAACAAAGGAGAAAATAGGATCACAAATCTGGAAGTAAAAATTTTGTTTTTTAAAACGTTAGTTAAATGGACCATTAAAAAACATTTTGTTATTCTAGGTTAAATACGCAAACTGGTGAAAACTTGTGTTTCACATAAATAAGGGGGAAAAAGAAAGACTAAGCGAACAAATAAAAATATAAAAATAAATAAATAAATATATATATATACATATAACGGTGTATGTATATGTATATTTATGTTTCACAGATGTTGAAAAATTATGAAGCTTCTTGTTACTCAAAGAGAGCTTTCCTTCCCAGTGTGAATAACAAGAAAAAACAACACACACACACACACACAACTCCTCTACCAGAATGGCTGTTCAAGAGTTAGAGCTTAAAAAAGTACATGAACGTAAATCTCTACGTTGAGACGATCTTTGCTGTTTCTTAATTTGAGTCTTAGCCATCATGTAAATAGTCACGGGGAACAAAAGCTGAATTGATTAAACTTGCATGATTCAGGCTACTGAATACGTAAGTATTATTACATAAAACACACAACCATTTCAAACTGAATAGAAAAATGAAACCTAAAATGCTCAGCTCACATACCATTATAAAATCATCCTTCATAATCATAACTAAATATCTTTTTATTAAAAGAATTTTTTTTAAGGATGTAGATGCTTATAAACAAAGGATGAAATTTTGACGGTGAGAAACCAGCTATCTGTATAACATTTTTTCCACAGCGGGATACATACGTACGTGTTATCATTTAATAAAATAGTACCGTAATGCATTTATTCATGATGATGATGATGATGAATCGGCGACGATGTGTTGTTTGGATTGTATGGAGTGTAGATATTCATTCATGACAAGTTACAAGTAAAGTTTGTTCACTGAAACCAACTAAAGATGAAGGGTAAACAAAAACACAACAAGAGTGATCTCTGATGCTAATTCCATGACGTGTGAAGTTGCTGCCTTACTCACTGTGGTGCGACTCAATTATACACATGATTATCATGACGGATGGCCACACAAAATAATAATTTATATTTCATGTTAGGATAGTACTTTCACACCAATAACATTGTGTTACAGAGTTCTAAAGATGTCACTGAAAGTTACCCCATCCACCACCACATGTGGTGATTTCAGGGGTTTTCAAAGAGGAAGGTCTTAAACGCAAATTTTTACTCTTTTGCTGTCATTTTTTAATTTCTTTAATTTATTCTGAGGAGTGACCCAGACACATATCCGAAATTTGTATGTTTAAAGAATTTAGTTTGATTCAATTCAATTATCTTTATTGATCCTTTAAAAAGGAAATTATACTTCAGCATGTGTGCAACCTTGCAAGTTTTCAACAAAGAGCAGACATAAAACAATTTATCAATTCGTCTTTTAAAACTCTTGACTGTCTCAACACAATGCTGCAAAGAACACTAAAGATAAGTTCCAACCCTCAACTTCAATCCATTCTTCAAAATACACAATTAATAGAAACACGGTATTGGTTAATGGAGAATTTTGTTCTATTTGTTCAAAGTATCAAACTCAAACATGAGGGGATCAGAAATACAAAAAGTAACTGAATTCACAGAAAAATCAAGCCACTGTAAGAACACAAAAAGGGTTTCATAAAAGTTAATATCTTTCAACTGTTCATTTCTTTTGTTTTATTTTTTCATTATTATTATTGCAGGTTAAAATTGTTCCCTGGTTATGACAACAGGTCCTCCAACACGTTATGAGCATTAATCTCCCAAAAACAAACTTTAAAATATCGTTAAATGACAATGAACACAAGTCCTTTGAAAAGACGGTAAAAAACCAGTAGAAATGAGAGGCAGTGAACTGGCCAAAATTCAAACCTAAATACGACTCCTAAATGACAGAAAAGCGTATAACTCTTTGTTATAGCTACCTTGTTACTTAAAATATTATCAGCATGAATAGTACTCTGAAGAACAGATGATAAATGATATCAACAATGGTATAAAGTCCCCAGGCTACAGAGAAAAACAAAAATATTTGTTTAAATAGACAAATCGTCGATGTCAATATTATTTCCCTCTATTTCGGTGAGAGAAAAAAACCCACCCCAAACCCACCAGAGCTAATCTCAAGATATCTCTCAACCATATTACAGTAAAGATGGTCTGATCAAGTTTCATTTAGAAAACTAAATGATTTGTATCCAATCTATCAAGCAAGACGGAGAAGTTGGAGAAAGAAGAAAGCTGTTTTTTCCTTCTTCAATTTTACCAAACTGGAAAAAAGAGAGAGAAAAAAAAAGAAGAAAGAGTTAAGATGAGTGTGGTGGTGGAGGTCTGAGAAGAAACAGGCAACAACTAAAAAGAAATTTGTAAAAAAAAATTTGTAACCTTTGAGAACTTCATTTCTTCAATGAAATGTTCTCGCATGATCTAAAAACTGAAAATAAAATTAAGATATCACAACGATAGCAAAGCATTTCTGTCCGTTTATTCTCTAAAAGTTTTGTACTGACCCAAAAGGGGTGAAGACAACGAGCCATTATGCATGAAAAACGGAGGTGGGATAGCCTCGGAGGGGAAAAAAATGTTTCTAAAATAAAAGTAAACCATACAGTCCTATAGAGTCCGAATAAAATATAACAACATAACTTATACACATACACTTGATCTCTACACAATGGGATGAAGGCTTCAATGAGCATGAAGACAAATTATATGGAGAACGGGAGGCGATGACGACAGCAGCCTATGATTCATTCGCCTCATCCTCTTTGAGCGGTGCGGCTTTTTCTTTCTTGCCTTTGCCTCTGTTGACGAACGCCTTGCCCTCCTTAGCTGTAACTTGCATGGTGCCGGCCTTTTTCATGGCAGGTTTAGGGATCCCCACGACTCTGTGACCTGGTTTTACGTCCTTCATTCAGGTTCAAATCCCCATCCAGAACATACTTAGCTGATGAGTAAAACAAAAATTATTGGGAGTAGAAATAATAAAGAACAAGTACGAGAGATTCGCATTTTTGGCGAATGGGAAAAAACATTATCATAATATTCAATCCACATAGGAACAAAGATGAGACAAATACAAGGAATAGACAGAAAAAAAAAATCCTGGCCACCATGGGTGATCGAACTCCCAGGAGTGTAGTTTATTAGCTTGGTTGGTAGCACTTTCTTTTCATGGCAAGGTAATGGGTACCGACGCAGAGGTCGCAGATTCGATACCTGTGACGACCAGGATTTTTTTCTGTCTATTCCTTGTATTTGTCTCGTCTTTGTTCCCATGGGGTTTTCATATTATCTACTTGCATTTCCATCACTATATTGATATTCTGTATTCCCGTACAAGGGCTGGCACACCGATTTTACATCACTTATCCCCCTGCAAACCATTTTTATTGAAAGTTCTTCCCAACTCCCAGGGGAACAAGCAATACAGCTGTCTGTTTGGATGCTTTGTACTGTTACAGAGGTATGAATGGAGGAAGCAGTGCACTCTAGATCTTGATGTTGACGTAGACAATCTAGTAACACCAAGGCTTGATAAATAATTATAACAAGGCTATTTATTATAATCACAGTTGGCAATCAATCAATGGGAGAATCAAGCACAAACATATCCAATGTTGGCTGGCATGACGAGGTGGAATCTACTACTACATTTCTTGCACCTCTCTACAAAGTTCTATACAATTCTCTCCCTTTCCAGATATAAACGAATCGATACCAGGACATACCAAAATGATTACATCACAAACTCAATAGGGGTTTTACACACAGTGAAATTGATTACGTCATAGGCTTTCCTAGGGAATCCGCTACAAAACTAAAAGTAACTATGTTACACGTACTAACAGAATGCCAACAAGATCCTTCTATGCCTGTAGCTGGACACTCATTCAAACCTGAGCCAAATGAGGAGAGCAGTATGAAGTACCTTTCCTAATAGTTTGTTTGTTTCATTCAAATTTACCCCGTACACCAAATAAATGCCATGATCATTGGGCTTAATTAAGAGGGAACAGTAGGATGAAAGATATGGGAAAAAAAGCGAAAGTGAAAGGAAAGAAGTAAGAGCTATCAGCAGCACCAGAATTTATCACAGAAATCAGTTTGAAAATATTTCTTAAAATTTTAAGTGGATTTTTAGCATCGAAATTAAAATAAGAAAACATGTCCTGATCATGTCATAGTACAAACTGTTCTTTTTTTTTTCTTTCCTTTGTTGTTTCTTGTCTTTAGTGTAATAAATTTCTTTCATCTATTCATTCTTAATCATACACTAATTTTCACTCCAGTATCAGGAAGACCTACACACGCATACACACACATTTATAATGCATTGTATGGCACACATACCTTCCTCAACAGTCTTGGCCATTGTCGAAAATTTCTTTAGAGCCGGCTTGGCTTTGCTTTTGGTTGAAGTGTCTTGCCTGGTGTCGCCCAGTTTCTCACCAGCCAACAAAGCCTTAGCCTCCTGTAAAGCAGACACACAAAATACAATCTTATCCCCATGTGAAGGAACAACATATTTTCCACTACCAACTCACACTTGAAAGCATCTTTCTATGAGCAGAGACCTCCTAGACTATCTAATTGAGAATCATTACAAAGTTGATAAAATATTTTTTTAAGTCATGCTTTAATAGTTTGAAAATTTCAGAAATCTTTTCTTCAAAGACTTGAATAAAAAACAGTATCACAATACATGTACATACAGTAGACAGAGAGCCGATAATCCAACACTACCCGCCAGCGACAAAAGCGGCAGATTATCGAGTTTGTTGTGTCTGATTATTTATTGAGTTTGTCGTGTCGGATTATTTATTGAGTTTGTCGTGTCTGCTTTTCTATCGAGTTTGTCAGATCATTGGATCTGTTATCATTATGACCCCCATAACCATATCTGACACTTTCATTTCATTCAGTCATGCCACCCACGATGGCTTTCCTGATGTTAGCAGAGATTTCAACTCATCGCCGTTTTGCAGCTGGCAAAAAAAAAGTTACGCAACACATGATGTCTTGTGACAATAACATGAGTGTGTTTTTTGTTGCTGCCATCTTCACTTCATTTGATGAAATCACTTTTGTTCAAATTGGCTAAATCCTATGATAATTTGGCTCTAAGCATTGCATTTACTTTCAAAAGCAGTATATCCAATATATTGTTTCTAGTCAAAACTTGACATATCCTAGGAGAGCCAATCAGAAACAAGTATTTAGTCACATGAATACTGTTCTTCAAAATGACGATTATAGGTAATGGAGAGAACAGTTTCACCATTGAGATTTTAAATACCTTTGATGACTTCGATGTCAAACCCAAACTAACAAACAAGGTTAGAAAACAACAAAAATATCCATGAACCCTTGTCCGGCAGGGGTGATAATTTTACAACATGCAGTGTTATAACAAGGTTCTTTACATGCTACATACGTTCAGTACACGGGTAGTATCTAAAACGATTGTCCAGCAGTGCCAGACGACTAACATTTGCTCGCAGGGATAGTATTTTTAAAAATCTATATATGCAGCGATATCAGGTGAAACACAAGGAACATAGAGAGAAGATTACAAGAAGACTAATGTAAGAGATCAGAGAAGGAAAGACTGAAAAGATTCCCAGCGGTTCCTGTCAAAATCTTGAGCCTGTCTTATATCATGTGATAATAGGAAGAGATTTCAAGAAGATTCTCATCTTATTTTTATGAGGAATTTACTCCGTCCATCGTATGCAGTAATCGCAAAGTGAATCATGAGAAAGCGGCAAGATAGATGAAAGACGTTATAAGAAAGAGTGAATGAAAAGAAGTTGGACTTACCATCAGCACCAGTGAACTGCCAAGGAGGAGATAATATATTATAAGACGCTATAATAAAAATGATAGAAATGAGGAAATGCTGCCATACCTTTGCTGTAACAGCCATGGTGCCATCCTTCGTCATCCTGGCTTTCTTTGATGGTGGCTCACTTTTCAGGTCATCAATTTGTTTTTGCTGACCACGGTTTGTGCATCAGCATCAGGCTTGCCCCCGTCCAACAAGCGGTCAGCGTCCTATGGAAAAGATGAACATATTACAGTGTAATACACATTTTAGGAAATTGGAAACAATTTTCAAGCCACACTTACACTACTAAATTCCCGGCTTGAATTTGTAAGCATCTGCCTTTATAAACGTAACACTAGCTGCCCACCTTTTCAAATCGCAAAACAAAAACACAGATGTCGACATCGAAAACTGATTCTAATTCGCATACCCGCCAAAAATATTCCAAAAAGCATTAATATTAATTTTAAATCAAAGTAACCCCTTTAGGTAAATATAGAAAAGTCTGCCGATCGCTGGCCTTTCTGGCAAGTGCGACTAGTCTGTCTTGCAAACTCACAATGGCATCTCCATACTTCAATCTTTGTGATTCTCTATTGTTAACTTTAAGATTCCTTTAAAGACAAAATACACTTAACCCTCATAATGTACTGTTCACGGTAAATACAGACTCAAAGCCAACAAAACATACTCAATACATTTTTTTACGGACGGACTAGTTGGCAGCTATGACAAAATAAATCAAATATAATGATCTTGGTAACCTAGAAATTAGGCTGTCCAGCTCTGGATTTGATTTAATTTGATTTACCCACATCCACAACTAAGGTGATTTCTGGATATTTGATAGGATTTTTAATTTTTCACACTGCCCTGTAAATAGGATCTTTAACATGCGGTGCTGTGATCTGCACATGGGACCTCCTTTTTATCGTCTGATTGGACCTAGGTATCTATCCACCTACCTGAAGTGATTTTTTTTTGTTTTGAGTTTGGGTCTTTGCTTTTAGTATACATATGAGTAACTGTCAAAATACAGTCATCCTATATCATTAAAAAGTTTATAGCGCCCTTCGTTGCCAAGGAAACGGCCGTCATCTTGCATTTTGATCCAATTTTCAAAACCTATCTCATCTAGTTATGACTAAAATCACTCAAAACCTTGGCATATCGTTTTTTCCATTCAATATTTAAAGAGTGATGTCAGGTTTTTAAAATATTTTCGATAGTTTTGTTGTATGATTTTAAAAAAACAATATATATATATATCGTGTATAAATCTAGAGTGCGAACACTATACTGTGGCCAAAATAAACCCGCGGCCACTATGTATCTTTCCATTGATTGAGTTATATCCAATAACTCTACAATAAAGAGTTAGAGAATTCATTTATGAATGACTTCCCTTTAGTTTCAATGTCCTTTCGCTTCTCATCAACTTTCAAACATAACAGTTTGGAAATTTTTATTTCATACAATTGGGTGGGCGTGGATGTTTACAGGGGAATCCCCAGCAAAAAACGTTTCAATCCTACCAAAACAGCCGAGATCACCATAGTTGTGGATGTGGGTAAAATCTAATGAAATCAAATTTATTTTGGCGTTCAGAAACATGTTTATTTAATCTAACTTCCAAGCAAACAATTGATACAAAACAATAACCAAATATAAGCAACAAATGACATATTTTAAAGAATAAAGGATAAATGGTTTAAGCTTGCAAACACAAAAGGCTGTGGTCAGAAAACAAGTCTGTAAATGACGGAGGAGATAGAATTGAAGGGTCAAAAAACTACATATCGAGAAAATGCAAGTAAAGAAATGAAAAGAAAATAACATTGAAGCAAACACTTCAGATGAGTTACCCTTCTTGTAGCAGCCCTTTTACTCTTTCGACAGTCTCTGGCATTGTTACTAATGTAAAGAGGATTGTAAATACAGACTTAGATGTGCATTGCTGAGAAGACGACGTCAAAATGACCAGCTTTTTGTTTTTTTTCCCTCTATTCCTATACTTGTGCGCGTGTTTACATGCAATGCGTGCCTTCAAACTCTTACGTTACTCAGCACTGGGAAAAATCGGCATGCGATGTTTGCAAAACCAAGCGGAACGACTGGTGTTGCCACATTGGCAATTAGCCGCCAATAGAGGGGTTTTCAGTGTATCTTCTCAGTCATGTACATCAAAATTTTGACTGCTTTTACCTACCCTCGCCTACAAAATATTTCGTAACAAAAATATACGTCATACTGACATGATCATTCTATCCGAATATGTAAATAACAGAAAGTCAACATTTTGGTCTCAAACTAGCCAATCAAGTTCGGGAATTTTATCCTGTTGTCCTAAACCATCTCACCTATTCACAACAGTGAACATAGAAGTATTTTAGTAAAAGGAAGAAAAGGAAACTTAAGAGAAACGTATGTTAAAAATAAAAAACCTCAAATAATCAGAAATCAGAGGAAATCTGAAAGATTCACATCACTGCAACATATGCCAGGTTGCCAGTCACAGCTATAAAAATTGGAAGAAAGTTATTGGGAAACGGCAAAGCCCCACTTCAGGGTCTAGAGATATCTAAAATTAGGTACTCGGAAGACTATTTTTCCTCCTTTCAGTAAACTTGATTTCATACTTAAAAAAACGAACATTATAAACAAACAAAGTTTCACAAAAATTAAGCATTTAAAGTATATTACTGTAGTCTACACCAAAATGCAGTCCGCGGGTAACAAAAAAATCATTTTGGTGAAGGACCCATTCTATATTTACATTGCGATTCTTGTTTGAAAATAAACTCTTTTTTGTATTAGTTTGGACTTTGTTGTTTGGTGGTTTGATGACAAGACCCAATAGGCCTAACCTCTTCTTAGATCTGTTACATTTTTCTCTTACTCAAGTCTAAGGGATGAGTTGGTGAAGACATTAACTTATAGACTACCATTGTTATACGGATGCGATCACGCTATACTTACGCCATAGTACAATTGTTGCACATGTGCGATCATAGCATTGCCGGATCATAACTATAGAAAGATCGCGTACACATGACACGATTGCAGTCAGGAGCATCTTCTAGGCTTATAATTTTACTTCCATTTCATACGGAACGAGCTCTCTAGTGTGAACGGTTGATTTTTTATGATTTTTTTTACTGCTGGCAGTGCATGCCTCAAACTAAACCTGTTTTCTTTACCAACGTACAAAACTACTACTACTGCTAGTACTACTTGTAGATCTACAAGTCAGAAACAGCACAGACCGCACTGCTGTTGATCGGTTTTCATCTATTTACTGATGGAAATAGTGTATTGTGTGAATGGACAGATTTTAGCTTCTCAATAGTTTCACCCTTTCACTCATCCCCACTCAGACAAACTAAAGACACATAGCCGATTCTTATTAGTGCCATTATAAAGTTTTATTTCTTATGAACACGCTGTTTAAAAAACGAAGAGAAAATGATAACAAATAAAAAAGTTACAAATTTTTTAAACCACCCTACTTTTTTGGGTACCCCTCCATAATCTTGTGGTAGACCTTGGGTAGTCTACCTAGGAATCAAGTTTACTTTTCCCAGGAATCGACTTCAAATGCAACAAATTTAAGACAAGACTTATAAAAACCAGTTGCATTTTGGCTAAGTTCAGCCAGCCATTTTGAGGAGGTAATAAATCAGAGTTGTAAAACTCGGTTACATGAAAAAAATGTGCATTATGACTAATGTACATTTTTATGGCATGCAATTTGGCAGAGACTACTATCTCCTGTTTCATTTTTTCCAATTCTCTGTCTCTCTTTCAACACAGGCAATATAATATTTATAATTATAATACATATTTTTTTTATTTTTAAATAAAACACTACCTTCAAAGTAGCCATCATGGTTCCATCCTCTGTACAGCAGGCTTGTCCTTCATGAGTCCTTGGTGCTTCAACAAAGTTGTTTTACCCTCAGACTTGAGGTAATCTATGCCCTCCTACAAGAGAAATAATAATAAAAATTTGTTTTTTAAACTAATTTAAAAAATTCACTAAATTTATTTGAACTAAAAAAAAAAGGTACAATTAGTACAAACATGCTTTGAGTCTGAAACAAATCATTCCATCCAATTTTTTTTAAAAGATAAGAAATGTTATATATTATGATCTATGAGTAGTATGAGTATGTCTTGTCATTTTGATTTGCCAAAATGAAGTTAAAAGTAAATTGTGTTCAAAATCTTGAACCTCTATTAGTATTATACACCTAATGTGCACCTTTCACACAACAAACAAAAAAACCAACCCAGAACAACACTGATAGAGCAATTGAAGAAACAATCAATCTGCTTGACAGGTCCTGGTCTGTTGCAGGTTTTCACTCCCAGTTCCAGCTGGTACCCATTTACAGCTAAGTTGAGAGTGCAAAATAAATCTGTTCACAGCAATTTTCATGAGGACACAATATTGTTCGGATCATAGGATTTGAACCTATCATGACACGGTCCTTTTTACAAAGGAAGTAAAGTTTCCAATTGAGGAGCTGCCAAGTCACTGAAGGTTAATTTAATATAATTCACAATGTGTCAACTTTTAGGGATTGAGATTTTAAGAAATAGGTAGGTAGGCCTACAGTGGTTACCGCCTAAATACCTGCCGTCTTATTGCAGGGTTGCCAAGTTTAAAAGTCAAAATGAGGACCATTGGGAGGTAAAATGAGGGACAATGAGATTGACCGATGTATTTGATAAATTCATAGACGTTGCATGTGCAGAACAGGCTATTCCCACATTCCCACACCTAGCTATCACTAACCATTGCATTAATTTGAATATAAATTTCTAGGTTTTTTTTCTCTGAACTTCAGTTTCAGAAGAAGCCAGGATACAAATGACACAAAAACAATAGGAATGACAAACAATACAGAGTCTAATTCAGATTAGACCCATTACACCAATATGTAATACAGCATATATATTCTATAAGCCATAATTCTTGATTCAGCACCAACTCCAAAGACTAATTACAATATAAATATTATCATTACACTATTAGGACTCCTAACAGGAGTAGGAATCTTCATTATAATGTTTTATAAGTCTTTACTGAAGTGACCTCAGGTTTTAAATAAATAAAATAAATTAAATACTTAGTGTCTACAAACTGTGCTTGGCAGAGTTGGCCAGAGCGACAGTTATAGCTGATTTGTAAGCCCACAAAGGGGCTGGCGATGGATTCCATTGAAAGCAAGGGGGCCACTACTTTGCTTCAATACACGTAATGCTGGTTACGTCGATGTTCAATGGATAATGATTAAAAAGGTTGACTTAGATTTAATTTAAAAAGATTAGCCCATTTGATTTTGGGAGTAATCTCCCTTTACGATCCTGATTAGTTTGAGGAAGTCGATGTTAATATCAATTGGTTTCAGATATTAATGTTAGAGCATAAATCAGGGAAGTGAGGTGTCAGTAGCCAAGAGGTTAGGCTGCCAGACTTAGGATCACAAAGTCAGGGGTTTGAATCCAAGCATAGCTACTTCCTTGGGAAAGATACAAAACACGTATTTCGCCCACTGGACACAGATGTAAATAGATACAATACTAGCATTAACAGCCTATCAAGAAAAAGTTCCAATACGCCCGGGCGCTATGGTCGCAATGTCCTTAGATGAACTTTACCTCCTTACTTATTATTCAAATCACAGAAACTTCATTTTCATTCATAGCTCAAGTCCTAAAGTTTTTACCAAGAGTATGTGAGTAGTGCTCAAGTCTAGTGTAGTACTTGTTACTACATGCGACCTTGAAAAAGTCAATAATCATGGTGGTAGAAGACAGAATGGAATACAGTGGTGTCGGCCTAAGAACCCGCCACCTGAGAACCCGGTCCGTCTTAGAACTCGCTAATTCCTTGCAACGGAATTTGTCTTATATACCCCTTAACACCCCGCTACTACTACTACAACCGGATCAGCCTTAGAACCCGGTCTGATCGTAAACTGAGAATTATAAAGAAGAAATCCACACTCAATTTAATGCTAATAATTGTCGATAACCTGTGATACATTGCAAGTGAATAATAGAAAGACGGGTCGGAAGTCTATTGCATTGTCTAGACATGCATTGTCTAGACATTAGTAGGTTGATAAACCCGTCACACGGGTGTGCCAGACTATGAATGACAGACACGAGAAAGGATCGTCACCCTCCCTGTCCACCTGTGACCATGCCTTTGTGCCTCGGGCACAACAGATGATCGAAGATTACGTAACAGTCGTGCGCCAAGATGTGGATTATTATAATAACCAACTCAAGGCTCCTTGTAAATGAAATCCCAAACATAGATCTCTGCAAAGTAAAGTAAAGATCCTTCAAGGCCCTTCAGGCCTATAGAGCCGGAGCTTATCTCGGTTTCTATAGCGTGAAGAGGAACAAGTGACAATAATCACCTCCTGGCCAGGACGCTCGACTGACGCAGATTTTTACCCCCTAAGCTGATGCTTGTACCCATTTGCACCTGGGTAGAGCGGGAAAATTGTGTGTTAAGTGTCTTTCCCAAGGAACACAACGTCGGACCTGACTTTGCTAGATTCGAACTCGGGAGCTCATGATCCCAAGTCTGTCAGCCTAACCGCTCGGCTACCAACGCCTTGAGGTTTGTTCTATTATAACCAACTCGAGGCTAATTATGAATGAAATCCCAAACATAGATCCGCAAAGGACAAAAAGGGTCAGCCAAGAATTTTGTCCAATCATCAAGAATGATGACAGCTTGGTCACTTCCTGCCATGACCAGTTGAAATTTCACTCAATTCGAGGCTTTGTTGCAGAGCTGGGCATAGATCTACGTTTTAAACAAAGAAATGGAGGGTGATAGAACAAAGAAGTGACCTCGACCAGGTTTCATATTCTTATATATATAAATGATGGTCCTCCGCAAAAACAAATTGACATTTACTTTAATATTTTACCCGTTTCTGACAAATTAGATGAATCTGTTGGATGAGTAGAATTCACTATACTATTCATCAACACTAGGTCTAAGTGACATGCATGATTCGATCAACAGATCTCTTTTTTTCTCTATCTACTTATCTCTCACTCTTGTGTATAGTATTACAATTTACATGTGTGTCTCTCTCCTATCTTTCTTGGTCATGTGTTTCTCTCCCTCCCTCTCTCCCAATTTAGTGTCTCTCTTCTATCTTTCTTGGTTTTGTGTCTCTCGTTCTCGTAATAGATAAAACGTTAAATGTTCTTTTTCCAGATTTTTCAGTTCTTGTAAGAACTCTTCATAGGAGTCAAAATACATTTTCAAAGAAAGATTCAGGTGTAGCGGTCAGTTCGCCAATCAATGAATGCTTACCGCGAGAACGTACTAGTACCGCGAGCACCAAAACGCTACTCTCGAATCATCTTTTGTAATCAACAATACATTCGATTCTTATGACGAACAGCATTGTTTTGCTCTCTGGCACTGGTCATTAATGTCAATTATGAATAATCACTCCACTTAAATATCTGAGTGACTATTCACCATTAATGATGAATAGCAGTGAGTGAGAAATGCTATTCATCATTAGTACCGGATATAATGTCGATTACAGATGAAGAATAGAGGTATACGTATTGGTACTTGGCGGCAAGCGCGTCATTTCATTGTTAGAGAGTAACACAACACCTACAAATGGAGAGAGATACACATCATACTCATAAATAGGACACAAATAGAGAGGGAGGGAGACAAACACAAGACAAAGAAAGATAGGAGTGACACACATAATATACAAGATACAGAGATTCGCACACACACAGACATATCTTCAGGTCAAATCATGCACGTCACATAGAATAGATAGACCTAATGTGGAATCGTGACACAAGACCTAACGAAGAAAGATAGAAGGGAAGGGAGACACATATATACACACACATGACTGAGACTACTGAGAGAGAGAGAGACAGACAGACTTCAGACAGATACATATCATAGAGAAAAATACCATGAAAGGAGAGCGACACGCATACAAGACTGAGACTCAGAGAGAGAGAGAGAGAGAGAGAGAGAGAGAGAGAGAGGGAGGGAGGGAAGGAAGGAAGGAGGAGGGAGGGAGGGGAGGGAGAGAGAGAGAGAGAGAGAGAGAGAGAGAGAGAGAGAGAGAGAGAGAGAGAGAGATATGGGTATGTAGATCAAATCACGCACGTCACATCTAGCTCTTATGATGATTAGTTTCCATCCACCAGATTCATTTGCAATTTGTCACATCCAGGGGGAAAATAGAGTGAAAATGTCAAATAATAACAAGTCTAAAAATATCATTAGACATTAGATGTTTCAATTTATAAATTCGTCAGTGTTACAAAAAACGCGGTCTTTTCCTAATTTAACTGGGATCATTAGAATTAGTGACGAATAGTGCCAGGGTCCATTCATGATAAAGGCAAACCGAATGAGGACAAGCTCCTTCCACTGTTAACACTTAATTAACGGCTTGCTCAGCCAGTGGAATGGCTGCCACATGCTAGTTGGCTCACTGACAGTCATTGTCGTGGCGCAAGGCTACACACAAAGTTTTACGTGTTCACAAGGTAGTGTGACATCTGACCAGGCCATCACCAATCTGTTGAATTCAGTCGCATGGCGATCATCTGGTCTTACCCAAGCCAACACAAACTAGGATGATTCCATTCTTTTTAATTTAGTAGGAGACAACAAGACCAATCACGTCCTTGTGCAAATACATTTCTTATTATCAGCTCAATCACACACCCTTTCTAAACAAACCAGCTCACATTTACACCCCTCTACTGATAACTTGTCCTTGTAACATCATTCCATTTTAAAATAGGGGTGACCATTAAATGAAAGTTGTATAATCAAGCCTACTTCATGCATAGTACAGCTGTTAGCATCAGTACTACCAGTTGTCCAAGGCAAAGATAATGATGAGCACACCCCTTTTGAAAAAGACTCAACCGAGTGCCTTTAGGACGTAAAAGCTTATGAGTCTGAAGGTATCCTTTTCTAGTTTACTAAATGGTTAACCAATCAGAAAGCATTGTCTTAAAAGAGGATTAACCCTTACGTTGCCACCCATTTTACACCGGATGTCTTTGCCATTGCCACCCATTTTGGCTGAAATCCTTAGAAGTGACTCATATCACAGGAAAAAATTTCTCATTTCTTAACTATGATAGTATATATATTCAATTGAAACTTTCAGGATATACTAATGATATATTGTGCTACAAGAACAACTATTCAAAGTATGCAAATGAGGTCATGTGATTATGGCAGCCATCTTGGATTTAACAAGTTATATTCTTTTGATCATATCATTGAAAATGACAGCTTATGGTCAGAAAATACACCAGTGTGAAGCATATTATGGACTAATCTTCATTGTAATGTATTGTAATGACACGAGAAATGACACGAAAACAGTTATCAAGAATTTTGAATTTTTATTTTGCTGAGCTGTCAGGTCTCACTAAATCTTATATTCTTGTGTTTTCAGGGTTGTGTGTCATACATGTCTCTAATTTTCAAATATTTCCAGTGCCAGTCCCTCTTTTAACTTACAAGTGCTCTTTCCCGAAGAACCTCATACACTTCGCTGTCAATGTGAAGTCAATAAGCTCTTCAACACCTCTATCATATTAACTGCACCATGGATCATCACTATCTTCAACTCTAGCCTCGGCAGAATCAGATTCATAACGGTTGCATAATCTGTTCATCGTCGAAATCCACGATTTTGAGGTTGCCGGTGTAAACAAGTCGGGTCAAATCAGCACATTTTGAATGGAAAAAAATCACGCAGTAGCAGCAGTCTATTACGATGGACGGGACACTACTCTACATTATAACAATTTACTGTTTTATTTTATATTCTAACTTTTTAGTGGAGCTGGTCAAGCTTCAACCAGTCGAAGTCGGCAATCGTAAATGACAACCGGAAGTTTCAACTTTAGTCGAACTCAGCAACGCAAGGGTTAAAAGAGGTTGAGCGCAAGACATTAAGAGGGTAGCAAGAAGAAGAATATTCAGGCCTCTCTTGATCCGGGCATCGCGCTGACTGAGAGGTTTGTAGCAGGTAGTCGGGAAATCCCGGGTGTAGCACTGAACAGAGTGCTGTAACAAACCGGCATTTATCGGTTGTCATAGCCTTCCCAGGGTTAATGACAAATAGTACTGGCCCTCAAATATATGATCACAACAGATTCTTGTTCTAGATTCTAGATCTAGCTTTAGTTATTGTATGGAACAAACAATATTGGCATACTCGCACTTTAGCACCGCCAGGCAGTATCGAACTTGAAAACAGTTAAACAATACTGTTAGCAGTGTATCACTAACTGAAAAAACGCTGCGATCACGCTCTCACTCTCTTTCGTCGACTCAGGCCAATTGACCGCGATGTGGCAAAGCCTACTGTGATACCAATTCCCTCTCCTCTCACTGATCACAAGCCTCTGTAACCCGAGTCTGATAAAAAATTTACTGACAAATAATGACCATTGGACTCTTGGCGACGCTCTATCTCTCCTCACTCTCGCCACTCCACGAGGCCTACCCTACATCTATGTCCTGTAGTCCTATCTCCTCTCGGCCTAACTCCAGGACTGAGACTTGAGATACATTTTTCTTATTAGATTTCCATTTAAAGCTTATCCCGAGAAGAGAGTGGGGGTGGGGATGTTCTGCATTAAAAGAAAGTGTCCCTAAGTCGATATTTTATTATATCTATACTACTTGTATATTATATCTGCCTTCTTCAAAATAGCTGATCAACGCAATTCTTGTTTCCTGATGGCGGGGAATAATAATATTATAATTTTACCTCCTTACTGGTTCTGTTTCTCATTTTTATCCTCTTCTTGAGGAAATTGTGGGCGGTTCAGGGGGCTTGCCCCCTGCATGAAAACAAACAAAACAAAAAGCCCTGCTCTTGTGTTTCCAAGTCGTCTTCCCCAATCAGCCGTGAGTCGTCTCTATTACTACTCCCACTTTAGCACGGCTGTCGTGTATTTCCCACTGTTGTGCCTATGGTCAGCGGTGCTAAAGTGGGAATAATAATAGGAAGACAACTTGAAACCCTGCTTGCCTGGCCCAAGTCGTCACCCTATTATTACTCCCTCTTTAGCACCGCAATGTATTTTCAACTTCATTTACTATGGTCAATGGTGCTAAAGTGGGAGTAATAAATTAATAGGGCAACGACTGGAGAAGACATCATGTGATAATCAGAGGCCCTTCATAACACGCCACGCTCTAGCGATTGAGGAGTATGAGGCCTATTGCGTATGTAATCATATTCAGAAATAAAGAGAACTTTTATAGGCACATCAAACAAAACTGAC
>JAXRKP010000170.1:456757-465130 GCA_037039925.1 Doris montereyensis | reverse complement strand
GACAGAGAGAAACGAGAGAGACCAACAGAGAAAGGCAGAGGAACAGAGAGCAAGAGAGACATGTCTAGAAATCTAGATACATACAGAGAGTGACAGTCATAAAGCCATGGCTTTTTTTTTGTTGATGTCTAAGTCGCCTAGATTGACCTCCATTGAAAATATATGTGACAGGCCATGCACTAATGAGTAAGCAGGGCTGCACACTTAAAGTGAATTACGGTTTAATACCAATCTCTCTCTCTCTCTCTCTCTCTCTCTCTCTCTCTCTCTCTCTCTCTCTCTCTCTCTCTCTCTCTCTCTCTCTCTCTCTCTCTCTCTCTCTCTCTCTCACACACACACTTTCTTGAAGTGAATTACAGTTTAATTCTCTCTCTCTCTCTCTCTCTCTCTCTCTCTCTCTCTCTCTCTCTCTCTCTCTCTCTCTCTCTCTCTCTCTCTCTCTCTCTCTCTCTCTTTTCTCCACTTCTCCTTACCTCACTGCATCTGATGAAATATCTTATTGCCTTGAAATATAGTATCATGACCTTGCCATATAGCAAACCTTGGTCTTCATAACTTGGCCATTTGGACAACGTAACGAGGTAGGCCATGGCTGGCAACGAATTAGCTGTGTATACCATGGTTCAGTGAGCCAACGATTGCGCTAGCATAGAAAACGTAAGCGAAGAAGGGTTTCAATAATACAAAGGTTTTGGACATACATCATCATCATGGTCGAAACACTTGGCTGAAAGCCATTGGCACTGTGACAAAAGAAATAATAACAGTCTTCATTTTTATTCATGATACTATCGTTTACATTCAACAAGAAATAAATATTTCAGAAATCAATGTGAAAATATTCAGTATGCCAGAATACAAGGAGACATGGGAAGAAGAAGAAGACGAAGAGAGATGACTGCGGCTACCAGACACCACCACCCATGCTGGTAAAGACTAGAAGGAGATTATGTAACAGAAGGAATGAGAGGACAGAAGAAAAGCAGTAGTGAAGAGAGAGAGAGAGAGAGAGAGAGAGAGAGAGAGAGAGAGAGAGAGAGAGAGAGAGAGAGAGAGAGAGAGAGAGAGAGAGAGAGAGAGAGAGAGAGAGAGTGAGAGAGAGAGAAAGAGAGAGTGAGAGAAGGGAGAGAGAGAGAAAGAGAGAGAGGGGTAGAGAGGGGAGAGAGAGGGGGAGAGAGAGAGAGGAGAGAGAGAGAGGGAGAGAGAGAGAGAGGATGAGAGGAGAGAGAGAGAGAGAGAGAGGAGAGAGAGAGAGAGAGAGAAAGAGAGAGAAGAGAGAGAGAGAGGAGATAGAGAGGGGGGAGAGAGAAAGAGAGAGAGAAAGAGAGAGAGAGAGAGAGAGAGAGAGAGAGAGAGAGAGAGAGAGAGAGAGGGGGAGGGAGAGAGAGGGAGATTTAGAGGGGGACCGAGAATGAGAGAGAGGAGATTTAGAGGGGGGGGACCGTGAATGAGAGAGAGAGAGAGAGAGAGAGAGTGAAAAACGGGAGGAGGGGGCTGCATCGATACATAGATACATACATATATACATACTTACATACATACATACATACATACATGCATACTTACAGGCATGTATACATACATACGTACATACACACGTACATACATACATACATACATACATACATACATACATACATACATACATACATACATACATACATACATACATACGTACGTACGTACGTACATACGTACATACATACATACATACATACATACATACATACATACATACATACATACATACATACATACATACATACATACATACATACATACATGCATATACATACATACATACATATATACCTCATACATACACACGGGGTGATGTTGGATTTTTTCGTAAGTAGTGGCACTGCAGTTGTGGTGTCGGTGGGCATGCTGGTTAGGACCAGAGATCTACTAACGTCAACGTTAGCGTTCATTGCCCTGCATAGCAGTACTACTCAAGCTTTTTGTGTGACACTGTGTGACACTGAAAGGCCAATGACTTATTAACCAACACGCCGCCATGCAGACCTTTGTAGATTGGAATTGAAATGAGAGAGAAAAAGAAGAAGAAAATAAAGTCCAAAAACAACCCCCCAACAAAAAAATCAAAACATGGAGGAGGTGTAGACCTTCAAGGTTGTACTCATCGATTTTGTTGTTGTTGTCGTCGTGAGATTGAGATGATTCTTTGTATCCTATTATTGCGTTTCAAATCAATTCGATGTGACATTGTAATCAATTTTCCAAACGGATGCTCTCATCAGCGAAAGCCTTTTCTTTCCATCTCCAACCAAAGTAGGAGCCAATAAATCACGCAGGTTTTTGTCGATATTTCACACATAGGATATCACATAAGGTGGCATTAGAAGTAGAAAAAAAAACCAAAAGACAACAACAACAACAACAACAACAACAACAACAAAGACAAAGACAACATCCTGAGATTTCATCCAAACGAAGAGCAGTGCTGGTTTATTGTCATAATTTGCTATTCAAATGAACTAGCCTCTCAGCTTTTTCTATACAGGGTGTGTTTTCTGTGCGTGTAGGCTGTGTGTATAAATAATATGAATATGTCTATATCTATATACATATAATTAGGAGCTGGTCGGTCATTGGTTGTCAAAGGCTCTATTGATAAGCCATTAAGAGTAACCATATTTTGCATGAAGGCTTTAATTAAACCATCCCAAGATCGTTTTTGTTTTGAGAAAACGCTCTACCAAAAGTGATGTTGAATTAATGTAAACTTCATTGTTTCCTCGTCTTTGTGAGTAACATTTTCATTCAGCTATCCCGCCATTTTGAAGATGTTGTATAATTGAAAAAGTTGGAATAATACCGTTCACACCCACCTGCGTATCCTCAGTATCGAATACTGACCCGATTGTGCAGTATCACCCCGGCATGTGATATACTGGTATATTTCTATTAATTTGCGATAAAAAGTAACTTTTCACTCCTATTAATGGATTTGGGAACCACAACATGCCATTGTGTTGACGATAAACTTCGTGATTCTGCACAAGCTAAAAAAAAAAAGCTACAAACTGTTAAAATCGGATTTACAATAAACTGCATGTTTGCTAAAAAAAAATAAAAAAAAATTTAAAAAAAGTAATTGCATACCAAAGCAGCACTAAATCAAAGTCCTACTCATGAATTTTCCAACTGCTGAAATCAATTAGCACACTCTGTACGTCGTCCTATCCATTTCTATAACAACCGGGAAAGAACTAACAGAAGTATACACCACTGACAACATTGTTATACGTCGTGCACAAGCAATGACAATTGAAGGAGTGGGAGGAGGTTTGGTGGGGCGGGGGGGAGGGGAGGGGATGGGAGGCGGACGGCGTTGTTGTGATAGAGGCTGTCTGTTGTCAACAAAGCACTTTTTTTTATTGACTAAGTTTCAACGTATTTCGAAATGCAATTCGTTACTCTGGACGTCTAGTCAAAACTGACAAAATGCCAAACCTAGCGTTGAGGACATAGTCTGTTTGATACGGTCACATTAAAGCAGGAATTTATATCACAGACTGTTCTACTAAGAACTTTAACATAATTACATCTAGACCAAGTATTTACAACTTGCTTGAAAATACAGTGTAACGGGCAGAACAAAGGGATTTAGATGAATCTAGATCTAACAAGTCTAGATCTTGATCTGTCTAGATTCTAGCTCTAGAATTTTGTGTAGATTTTAGATCTGTATAGGTTGATTTAGATCGATAGATAGATATCGAGATGCAAGTCTTAAGTCTACAAACACTCGAGATGTAATATCCATTTCTTCTATGATGAATATTAGGCCAGAGAGTTTTCCAATAAGATTTGATGAAAAAATTGAAGGAGTCATTTCGAAAGTGTGCCCATGTCAAAATTGAAGGGGTCATTTCAATAGTGTGCCTGTGTCAAAATTGAAGGGGTCATTCCAATAGTGTGCCTGTGTCAAAATTGAAGGGGTCATTCCAATAGTGTGCCTATGTCAAAATTGAAAGGGTCATTCCAATAGTGTGCCTGTGTCAACATTCATGAAAAAACGACATAGAGAGATAATTCTACGGAGGAAAGGGCATCATGCTTACAGAAAAATATAAAAGTGATAGGATGAAAAACACATCACATGTTAAGCTGTTGAAACGTGGAATTCCCAAAGCCATCTGTGCCCAGGTCCAGTGGGTTTTTTGGCATTTTGCTCAAACTCTAAATGACATCATTTGACTTAGGCACACTATTGAAATTACCCCTTCAATTATCTTGGCTTTAATCAAGACAGGTAGACCGTTAGAACGTCACCATTGCTACACAATATACCCCCACCCCACCCCACCCCACCTCACCCCTTCAACAAAGGCGTCTAAATATAGATTTCCGGTTTCTCTAAGTTTATCGAACAACTCTTACTGAGAAATAATTATTATTGGCCGCCTACGTAAAGCATCCGGTTTGCCTTTGTATTTCACGCGCCTGCAATCCTTGTGAAGAGCTCTTGTCAGCATCTGAGTACGGTGTGCACCCGCTGGCGTTTTCTAAGCCATGGCGTATCGATAGTACAAGCCGAAATAACCTTTTTTGATTATAAACAAAAATAAAACAAAATTAATCTCAGCAACTACCGGAAGCCCTGCTGTCTTTTATCGTGGTTTCCGCCCTGAGCAGGACTGAACATACCAGAAAAGTTGTTGCCTCTCATAGTAATAAAAAAAATAAAATAACCATTCACCCATTCAGCCATTAAGCGTTCATTTATGGTAAGACCGGAATCTCATAGTCGACCTCCTTCTTTACCAGTCATGAGCGGTTGGCAGGCGCTACTGGTATGTCTTACTTCGTTTCGCCTTTCTCTCCTTCACGTGTCTGTCATCTTGCTGTTTCCTATTCATTTACCATGAGATCACAGCATAACATGATGGACAGAGTAAAGTTACCATGAGATCACAGCATACCATGGTGGACAGAGTAAAAGTTACCATGAGATCACATCATACCATGGTGGACAGAGTAAAATGACCATGAGATCACAGCATAACATGATGGACAGAGTAAAATGACCATGAGATCCCAGCATAATAGTGTGGACAGAGTAAAGTTACCATGAGATCACAGCATAACATGATGGACAGAGTAAAGTTACCATGAGATCACAGCATAACATGATGGACAGAGTAAAGTTACCATGAGATCACAGCATAACATGATGGACAGAGTAAAGTTACCATGAGATCACAGCATAACATGATGGACAGAGCAAAGTTACCATGAGATCACAGCATAACATGATGGACAGAGTAAAGTTACCATGAGATCACAGCATAACATGATGGACAGAGTAAAGTTACCATGAGATCACAGCATAACATGATGGACAGAGTAAAGTTACCATGAGATCACAGCATAATAGTGTGGACAGAGTAAAGTTACCATGAGATCACAGCATAACATGATGGACAGAGTAAAATGACCATGAGATCACAGCATAACATGATGGACAGAGTAAAGTTACCATGAGATCACAGCATAATAGTGTGGACAGAGTAAAGTTACCATGAGATCACAGCATAACATGATGGACAGAGTAAAGTTACCATGAGATCACAGCATAACATGATGGACAGAGTAAAGTTACCATGAGATCACAGCATAACATGATGGACAGAGTAAAGTTACCATGAGATCCCAGCATAACATGACGGACAGAGTAAAATGACCATGAGATCCCAGCATAACATGATGGACAGAGTAAAATGACCATGAGATCACAGCATAACATGATGGACAGAGTAAAATGACCATGAGATCACAGCATAACATGATGGACAGAGTAAAATTACCATGAGATCCCAGCATAACATGATGGACAGAGTAAAATGACCATGAGATCACAGCATAACATGATGGACAGAGTAAAGTTACCATGAGATCACAGCATAATAGGGTGGGCAGAGTAAAGTTACCATGAGATCACAGCATAACATGATGGAGAGAGTAAAATGACCATGAGATCACAGCATAACATGATGGACAGAGTAAAGTTACCATGAGATCACAGCATAATAGTGTCGACAGAGTAAAGTTACCATGAGATCACAGCATAACATGATGGACAGAGTAAAGTTACCATGAGATCACAGCATAATAGTGTGGACAGAGTAAAGTTACCATGAGATCACAGCATAACATGATGGACAGAGTAAAGTTACCATGAGATCACAGCATAACATGATGGACAGCGTAAAATGACCATGAGATCACAGCATAACATGATGGACAGAGTAAAGTTACCATGAGATCACAGCATAACATGATGGACAGAGTAAAGTTACCATGAGATCACAGCATAACATGATGGACAGAGTAAAGTTACCATGAGATCCCAGCATAACATGATGGACAGAGTAAAGTTACCATGAGATCCCAGCATAACATGATGGACAGAGTAAAGTTACCATGAGATCACAGCATAACATGATGGACAGAGTAAAGTTACCATGAGATCACAGCATAACATGATAGACAGAGTAAAGTTACCATGAGATCACAGCATAACATGATGGACAGAGTAAAGTTACCATGAGATCACAGCATAACATGATGGACAGAGTAAAGTTACCATGAGATCCCAGCATAACATGATGGACAGAGTAAAGTAACCATGAGATCACAGCATAACATGATGGACAGAGTAAAGTTACCATGAGATCACAGCATAACATGATGGACAGAGTAAAGTTACTTCTTCTTCTTCTTCTTCTTCTTCTTCTTCTTCTTCTTCTTCTTCTTTCTTGTTCTTCTTCTTCTTCTTCTTCTTCTTCTTCTTCTTCTTCTTCTTCTTCTTCTTCTTCTTCTTCTTCTTCTTCTTCTTCTTCTTCTTCTTCTTCTTCTTCTTCTTCTTCTTCTTCTTCTTCTTCTTCTTCTTCTTCTTCTTCTTCTTCTTTTTCTTCTTCTTCTTCTTCTTCTTCTTCTTCTTCTTCTTCTTCTTCTTCTTCTTCTTCTTCTTCTTCTTCTTCTTCTTCTTTTTCTTCTTCTTCTTCTTCTTCTTCTTCTTCTTCTTCTTCTTCTTCTTCTTCTTCTTCTTCTTCTTCTTCTTCTTCTTCTCCTTCTTCTTCTTCTTCTTCTTCTTCTTCTTCTTCTTCTTCTTCTTCTTCTTCTTCTTTTCTTCTCCTTCTTTCTCCTTCTCCTTCTTCCTTCTCCTTCTCCTTCTCCTTCTCCTTCTCCTTCTCCTTCTTCTTCTCCTTCTCCTCCCTCTCCCTCCTCCTCCTCCTCCTCCTTCATCTTCCCTCCTTCTTCTGCTCCTTCATTTTCTTTTTCTGTCTTCTTCTTCTTCTTCTTCTTCTTCTTCTTCTTCTTCTTCTTCTTCTTCTTCTTCTTCTTCTTCTTCTTCTTTCTTCTTCTTCTTCTTCCTTCTCCTTCTCCTTCTCCTTCTCCTTCTCCTTCTCCTTCCTTCTCCTTCTCCTTCTCCTTCTCCTTCTCCTTCTCCTTCTCCTTCTCCTTCTCCTTCTCTTCTCCTTCTCCTTCTCCTTCTCCTTCTCCTTCTCCTTCTTCTTCTTCTCCTCCTCCTTCTCCTCTTCTCCCCTCCTCCTCTTCCTCCTCCTCCTTGCTCCTTCATTTTCTTCTTTTTCTGTCTTCTTCTTCTTCTTCTTCTTCTTCTTCTTCTTCTTCTTCTTCTTCTTCTTCTTCTTCTTCTTCTTCTTCTTCTTCTTCTTCTTCTTCTTCTTCTTCTTCTTCTTCTTCTTCTTCTTCTTCTTCTTCTTCTTCTTCTTTCTTCTTCTTCTTCTTCTTCTTCTTCTTCTTCTTCTTCTTCTTCTTCTTCTTCTCCTTCTTCTTCTTCTTCTTCTTCTTCTTCTTCTTCTTCTTCTTCTTCTTCTTCTTCTTCTTCTTCTTCTTCTTCTTCTTCTTCTTCTTCTTCTTCTTCTTCTTCTTCTTCTTCTTCTTCTTCTTCTTCTTCTTCTTCTTCTTCTTCTTCTTCTTCTTCTTCTTCTTCTTCTTCTTCTTCTTCTTCTTCTTCTTCTCTTTTCTTTCTTCTTCTTCTTCATCTTCTCCTTCTCCTTCTCCTTCTCCTTCTCCTTCTCCTTCTCCTTCTCTCATCCTCCTTCCTCATCTCTTCCCTACTCTTCCTCTCCTCCTCCTCCTTCTTCTTCTTCTTCTTTTTCTTTCTTCTTCTTCTCCTTCTTCTCCTTCTTCTTCTTTTTCTTCTTCTTCTTTCTTCTTCTTCTTCTTCTTCTTCTTCTTCTTCTTCTTCTTCTTCTTCTTCTTCTTCTTCTTCTTCTTCTTCTTCTTCTTCTTCTTCTTCTTCTTCTTCTTCTTCTTCTTCTTCTTCTTCTTCTTCTTCTTCTTCTTCTTCTTCTTCTTCTTCTTCTTCTTCTTCTTCTT